>CM070108.1:20940426-21024898 GCA_036178185.1 Liparis tanakae | reverse complement strand
TGAACCTATGTAAATGAAAGTTCACAGGTCAATGTGACACTCAACAGTAGTATGTGCAGCACAATCAGCATGAAGTATGTTATTACAAGTCATGCTTTATAGTTTACACTTTCCCCCTGTTTAAAAAAAGACATATTGCAGAAGGAAAGAGGAGAAGAGCAGTTGACCTGTCTGTTATTCCTTTAGCTAAATTGGAACTAATCATCCCGTGGATGCACTGACTTTTTCTCTCGAGGCCATTGTTGCTGAGAATAGCTGCCGCGGGTCTATTGTGAGCTGAACTGCATTGTGCTCCGCATTGTTTGTTAATGCGAGGAGAGAATGTTCACCTGCTCACCTGACCAACTCACACACCAATAATGACCTTCTTAGAAAGGATGACCAGGTGCGTGCACATGCACATGTATGGCCGTGGATGCAGGCGTGGACAACTCTCTCCCAAAATATTCCACTACAGACTTTTGGATCACATGATCTCTTGCTAAGTTGGAACTAATCATTCAGTGGGTGAACTGATGGTGGCAAGAGAAGTAAAATAGGTACCATGTAGGCCGAGCCTCCAGCGTGGTGGTGTCTGAAATAAATAAAGTATGGATTATTGTCCTCCTGCTTTCTGTGCAACTCTCAGGTGAAACTTGAACAGCTTTTACAACTAATACAAGTTAAGTTTTGTGTTCCTTCTTTTTCTTTCCACCATCTCCCTTCATACCTCCCCCCTGTGTGCAGGCAGAATGAGGTGCTGTGGAGAGAGGTGGTCTCACTGAGACAGAATCACACGCAGCAACAGAAAGTCATGAACAAGGTCAGTCTATGTGGGAAATGTTGAGTATATATTTAAAAGCAACTTACATTTAAAACTACAGTAGATCAGATAAACCTATGAAACCTATGAAATTACAAAAATACAAACTTTATTACGGAATTTCTGTTCTTCCTTGTTTCAGCTGTTTGGTCATTCAACATATGACAACTACAGTATAACATCCCAATGTGTGTGTCGTACCTTTCATATTACAAGATCATTAACTTTGTAATAGAATTAAACAGAGTGGGTTACAGGTGATACAGATTAACTCCCTTTTCCTGCCTGTGTGTTTTAAGCAGGAAATAGTGTGTGTGTGTGTGTGTGTGTGTCTGTACGTGTACGTGTGTGTGTGTGTGTGTGTGTGTGTGTGTGTGGATGCTGATTCATGCTCAGTTTTTTCTTTCTCTCATTGCCAGCTGATTCAGTTTCTGTTCAGCCAGATGCAGTCCAACACACCCAGCACTGTGGGCCTAAAGAGAAAGCTGTGAGTACATGCACGTGTGAGCACACACATGCGCACACACGCACACAGAGTGGAGAAATCTACAAAAGTGAGATAAACAGAGCCACAGCCCAGCGGAGGGAAGGGCTGGGTCAGCTGACAAACTGAACATCACCAAATGCTGTGAATGGAGACAAGTGCTGAATCAGACACACACACACACACACACACAGTAAAGGTAGTGCAGAGTGCATGACCCTGCCACAGCCTGTGTGTGTAAAACGCTGGTTCAGCTTTGCTGCCGAGTATGAACAAGGCCGCCATGAGAAAGGAAAGGCCCGCTGGAGCACAAAGGTGCTTTAGAATCGTGTATTTCTGGGTCAGTGTGCTCGCTGACAAAAGTTGCAATTTTGCCACTTGCAAAATTGTCATCATCATGTGAGGCCTTCTAGTCTGAATGTCCAACCTACTCTCATGCCTTACTCATATCACCTTCACTCTCCCCCATAAATTACTTTAACATTTGTGCTCGAGGAAGACTTATAGCTTCGACTAGGACGACCGCCCTGAGTTTAATTTTAACGGAACCAAACGGGTCGACAGTCATGCTGCTTGATGTTTACAAAATAGCATGTTTACCATGTTGACCATCTTAGTTTGGGAGATTAGCATTATGACATTGTAAATGTAAATACAAAGTAAAGTTTAAGCCTGTGAGGCTAAAATGTACACTTAAACTCACTGTTGTGTTATCTTAAAAAGTGCACTTGTACCATCAACATGCTTGGCTTTTAAGACCCAGTGTGTAAGATGTAATGACATCTAGTGGTGTGTTGTAGATTGAAACCAACTGAATACTCCCCCCTGCTCGCCCCTCCCTTCCTCCAGTACTACGTGGCCTTCTAGAGGGATAGTTAGCTTCGAGATTTTAGTACAACTTTCAGCTCCTCTTATGAATACTCTGCTTTCCTACATGAATACTGGGTTTCTTAACGCATTGCTACTTTCAGATAATGTAAACGGCAAAAGGCTCTCGCTAAAGCTAGCGTATTAGTATCACAAAGAGTTGATGGTTTCTCACAAATGCTGTAAATGTTGACGTTTAGCATTAGTAGTGATGAATAGCAGTTTCATGATATACACGAGGCAACATCTAACAATTTCACATTCAGCAACTTCATAAGATGCTCAAATTAATTTAATAAAATTAATAAAGCCTTCCATTGCAGCAGCTTCTATCCATTCACTTGCATGTGCCGCTGCTTTGAGTTAAGACACGTAACTGATTGATAACTAATGTTCCCTCCAGGCCCCTGATGTTGGATGATGTCTCTCCAAGTCCTCCGGCCTCCAAGTTCAGCCATAGTCACCCAATGGAGCCCATGCATGAGCCCTTCTACATCCAGTCGGTGAGAAAATATCTAGTTTTTTTATTTTCAATTTCGGGGCAATTATCTTAATTTTGGTCTTTAGAATTGATAACATAAAACTCTTGTACAATTATTAGTCAATGACACATTTGGCTGGGAACTGTACACATGAGCCACTGTGCTGCTGAACTCCCACATCCAGCACACATGGTAGGCCTACTGGCAGGCTCAGGCAGTAAACATCAACTTTGAAGTTAGTGACAAAGTGCTTGGCCATGTTGGGATTGTGAATGCATCTATCGGTTGATTTACCACACACCATTCCAAATAAGCAAAATATCCACCACATTGCATTGAGAACATTATCCGGATATTCTTCTTCTAGATTAGAACCTGCTGTCACCAGTTTAGCTATTATGTAACATCACCACTAGAGGGACGCAGTGTGCATTGACAGGTTTGAAGGGATAACGTAAACTATGTACATATCTAAAGACTCGGATTAGAGCAACGTGATTATTCGTATTGTAAAGAATAATACGAGAATAATATTCTTATTCTTATAAAGAATAAACAAGAGAAACATACTGCCCTAAAAAAGGTGGAAAGAGCAGTCACTAATCTCAACAGCTGGCTTTTCTTCACTCTTATTCCTCGGCTGTACTGTAGTTTTCTGTGGAAGTGCATTAAGTGTGACGATGGGTGTTATAGATATCACCAAGCCACAGTGAAGTTATCGCTACCAGGGCCGCTCTACAAAACCAGGACATAACATTTGCATATGGTAAAACTAATGTTTATTGATTCTGGTGCGTTTTTTGAGGGTAGTTCAAGCTTGTAAAACTGTAATGTCACATTATCAACAATGTATACATTCATGAGCGACACAGTGGGCCCAAAGAACTAATTTGTTCGGGAAATATATAATTTACCAGAGGAGAGAAAAGCCAAGAGTGAAACCCACATCACAGCAGCGTCAGAAATACAGGAGGGAAAAACTGCCCCTGAAAAATATAATATATGTTGCCCCTGATTTCACAAGGAGAGGGGAAAAATGCCCCCATTATTTCAATAATGTACTAGCATTTTGTTTTTGTTGTTGTTTGTGTCAGTCCCATCTGTATTGTCTGTATTAGGTCGGTAAAAGAAAAAATAATAAATATAATTTGAAATTATAAAAAAAAAAAGATTCTAATTGTTAATTGTTGTTTAAAAAAAAGTAATACAAAATAACTACAAATAAATACAAATTAAATTAAATATGTTCCTCTGATTTACTTTTTCTGTTTGTTAAAAAATCTAAGAAAACACTTTGAATCTGTAGATTATGGTCTAATAGTCTTATTATTGCCATTTGTATGACAATTTCTCATATACTGTGAGCCTAAATAAGTATATTTATAATTTTTAACAAAGATTAAATATTATTTCACAAGTTAAAAAAGATATATGTTAAAATGCCCCTGGATTTCAGTCAGTTAGGGCAAAAATTGCCCCCTAAAAAATATGTAAATATCCAACCCACATCACAGTGACCTCCTTTTTTTCTTCCGCAGCCATCCAGTGACACTGCCTCTTGCTCTAGTAGTGGGCTGACAGGAGGACCGATTATATCCGATGTAACTGACATGTCTCAGGCCAGTATGGCGCTCCAGATGCAGCCTGATGATACCAGGTGAGTCATTGTCAAAGTAACCTGCACAATCAGCTCTTTTGCAGCATCAACCAACCATGTTCTCTGTAATAGTGCAAGAGATCATGGATATTGTATCATACAACTAATTGTAGGAAATAGTCCTCAAAATGGGTTGTCACCGTATCTGACTCCACCAACAGGGATAAGTGCATGATGCTTATCAAAGAAGAGCCTGTGAGTCCAGGAGTGAGAGGAGGAGGGAAAGGAGGCAATGCAGAGGGGGGAGAGGCCGTAGCGTTGGCCTCCTCCTGTGAGGTGTGCTCTTCAGAGCCACCTGTCCTCCCCGTCGCAATGGTCCAGTCGGTTCTGGAGGGGAGGGGCTCTGTGGCCTCGGCGGTGGAGAGGAGGAGTAAGAGACCGACCCTAGACAGGTGAGCATAGAGTATAGACACACAGAGAGAATGCAAGGGGCACACAGAAGCTTGCATGGATAGTGACCCTGCATGTCTGTGTTTCTCTGTGTGTGTGTGTGTGTGTGTGTGTGTGTGTGTGTGTGTGTGTGTGGCATAGGGTGGAGGTTTCAGATGCAGTAGAGAATGTGGATATGAGCCTGGAGGAGCTGCAGCAGTTGCTGCTCAGGAGCCATCAGCAGAGCACTGTGGAAGCTGGCACCAGCGCTGTTTTGGATGTCAGTAGATCTGAACTGCACAAAAACACACTTACAACTTATTTAACTGCACACACATTCAGTTGTGTCTGAAGTGATATCGCTCTGCTCATACAGCTCATCCCTGTTTCTCTCCCTCACTCGGTAGCCCTTCAGTTTAAGCCTTCCTCTGACTGAGTGGAACTTCACAGAGATGGAGTCCAACCTCAAATCAGTAAGTCACATGATGTGAGAGCACAACCGAGTGACCGCCTGCTTCTATTAATCATATGATGGCAGCTTCTCTACTTAACTACATTGCTGCAATCCTAGAACGTCTGAATAATGAACCCTTACTTTGCCGATTGTGACCATTGTGGGATTTCAATAATCTTTCATGCGGCTCACCTTGCGAACGGCAAAGCCCCAGGCAAAGTACAAAACAGCCTAATATAGTATGGAGCACCTCTCTAAAACTGCTTTGCATCTGCCCTTTAAAGACTGAAGTTGACAACTATAGAGAATAGTTTGGTGGGGAATTGGCACCATGAAATAATAAATGAATTATTAACTGTTTTAAAATAATTGGAGACTTGTTTGCCTGATAAATATGGATGTTGTTCCTCTTCAGTCTTATTCAGTCTTCTTCCTCTGAGTGTCAAACAGCAGCTATAGTTCCCTAAATGAAGTTGAGAGCACCGATCGTGCTGTTGCGATATCTAACATTGTGTTGCAAAACCCAATCGCTGGACTCTCTTGAACTCCTCTTGAGAATGTCCTCTTTCCTTTTGTCTTTTTCCGCTCGAGGTCTGGCTGGCGCTTTATTAATTACGTCATCTCGGTCTATCCCAACCAGGAGTCTCCAGCCACTGGTCAAAAATAAATCTCTCTCTCTCTCTCTCTCTCTCTCTCTCTTCTCCCTTTAGCACTTTTCCTGCCCCTATGTGAGGTCCTGGGGCCGAGTATGTTGTAAAGCCCTTATTGCACAGATAATGTTCTCTCATTTGGTATGACAATAAGGATTTGGGGTTAAAAGTATTACATGTGTGTTTTTCTTCTTCACAGTACATGTTCCAGAACCAGGAAGTGGAGGCTTTTCAAGCTTCTGGCTGTGAGGAGCAGTAATCCATGTGTGCTGTGGACTGTCTTTTCTCAAATGGAAGGTAATGATCCTGTGTCTTAATTTGTGAGGGAAGCAGACAGTTTTTCACCTGGAGGATATTCTAAATGTGGTCATTTATTCTCTGGATGTCATGTCCACTTGATTGATGCTTGAGAACCCCTCAATGCGTTAACAGAAAGTTTTGGTCTCTGTAAAAACGTTATATTTTGTATTTATCACAGCACTAAAAGCTTGCTATATTCATTAGTATTTGTTATTCAAATTGCACACAAAAAATTCAGTACATAAATACAGAAATATTGTGTCATTTGTGGCATTGTGTGTTCATACATTTCATCCAAGTCCATTTCAATACCATACTCATATGCCAAGAGAGTTTCCAGTAAAACATGTTTTATTTTACAACCAAATAGCAACCTCTGGTGCTGAAAAGGGAAGCCAAAGAGGAAATAAACTTTTTACAAAAAAAATAATTCTACAGCTAATATCCATATGAATGATAACTGTACGGAGGGTGTAGTTTCATTTATACAAAGGCTTAAAGACAGACATAACTGAGGGCATGTTCTGCTCATTTCTTAGTGTTATAGCCGTCGTCGTCACCGCCATGACGGCAGAGACTGTCTATGATTACAACTCCCTCGGATTATTATTTATTTATTTATTTGCACAATAAAAGAAAAACAGTCCAAATGTAACATTATTAAAAGACACAGCAATTAGTGCAGGTAAGAAAATAAACCCAAAGGGCTTAAACAAGGTTCTCCCCTAAAGTAATAAACAAGTATAAAGTTAAACACGGTAAATCACACATAATCATATTCCTTTACTAAGCTAATAACAAGAATACATTTTAAGCACTTAAAAATTCTTGTAAATTGCATAAGTCATTTGTTTTTGCAAGGAATGTAGGTAATAGTTTTTACAGGGTGAAGGGGTCACTTTTTCTATCAGTATGGCGAGGAGGAATGAATACAGCAACCAATAACTGTATCAAAAAGGATCACATTAGAACAGACACACTCCAGACCTTTTTTCAAATTAAATTAAAATCAATTCCATCTGTGCCTGAGGATACTATTACATCTGATTAGGGAGAGATGAACCCTGGACTCACTGATCCTATGTGTCCTGAGTCTATTTGCATCAAAGAGCTGCAGATTAGTCACTCAACTGTAGTTGTTCCTCATTCCTTTATGTTGAACTGTGAAGGTGCGATGCGTGCCCACAGACTAAATGTGTCATCTTCCTTCCCTCCTCAGCCACAGGATCTGATATTCTCCTCATTATTCCACTCTGCATGGGTTTGAACACACGGCTGCTGCGTACACGTGGCTTTCTTTGCTTCCTTCTATCTTTCTTTTCTTTTTTTCTTTCCATTTGCAGACCTACAAGATGCAGTAATGGAAAAGCCTCAAACCTATCAGCCAGCAGCTGTATGAGCATGACCGCTTCTTGCATGAGAGAAGACGCTGGTCAGAGTTTACTAAAGTTACCCAAACAAACAAGTGTGGTCTGACACGAATATAGCGAGACTCTAATATTAAGCCAACTGATACAGACAGGGCATCATTGGCAATAGGCACTTTAGTCTTAGTGTGAGAGGGAGTTCCTGCTTGTGGAAGTGACTTTTTCTTCCTCTATACTGTATAAAGAATCTTATACCGATGTACAAATTAATATTTTTATGAACTTATCCTTTTAAAAATGTGTATCCAAGAGAAAACTTTGGCGAAAAAGTCGCTGCGAAAAACCTTTTGGAGTGCAATGAAGCACACTGTATAATACATGTTCAGTTTATTTCAGGGTGTTGACCATTTAAGAGATCCTCAATTATTTCATGATAAATGTGTTGCGATGGATCTGAGGTGATTTAAAAGCCTTCCGTGATAGCAAAGGTTCTTCTTGCCACTCTAGTATCTAAAACGTTATGAAACCTTTAGTTGTTTTAAAGTATATTAAGATAGGAGGTTTAATCTAATGTATCTTTGCACAGGCCTGACATGTAGCTCAAGACTTGGTTACTTCTCTTCTGTCCATTTAAATGTGAAGTTTAAAATAAATATTAAAAGATAGACTTCTCATTTGACAAAACCATGAACACCACTGCATTTTTGCACAATCTGTATCACTAGTTATATATAGTCATGACAGCAGGTCATTTATTTTGTGTTTGTAGATGACCAACACTCTGTCGCTCTACACATGCCTGTCTGAGAGAGATAGTGGCCTCAATAACAGGGTTCTTGAAAACTTGAAGGCACATTTTAGTCCCCGAGACAAGATGTCTCTGAATGTGACTCCAGTCTGTATTTGAAAACAAAGGCCACACTTTTAGTCGATACTTGAGAGTGTGCATGGAACATAAAACCACGGATAGAAAAATCATGACAGCTACTTTTCATACTTTGTAGAAAGAAGAACGCTCACCTGTCTAAGAGCCAGTCTCTAAAGAGAGTTATGAGTTATGATTAAGATTGACTGTGTTTCATTATATGGTGGGTTGGTTATTTGAGATTTTAATCTGTTATAGAACCATGAATACCTGCTTTAGGACTGCATAATAATTCTCAAGATTATTTAAGATAATCAATAACCATTCAATGTAAAATATTTGTTCACTACACTGGTTGCAGGCAACAGTTTAGAGGTTAATTTATTTGAAATATTGGAAAAATCCGGGTGATGAGTTGAATCGTGCAATACTGAACAGAACTGTGAGAACTCACAACATTGCAATAGATGGATGACCATAGGAATGTAGGAAACAGCAGCTGTGAGTGGCAAACTGCAACACACCCTGGTAAGATGTGCTGCAGAAGGATAATGATCGCCTGCTAGCGCTTTACACGAGTCAAACAAAAGCGTCAACCTGGAGTTTCAGTTTTGGGGAGGCAATGCTACAGGGGCTACACTGTAACACCTTATTGCAACTTTAAATCCTGCTTTCCAAATGCACATATAGCTGGACACGTTGTCCCCTTTGTGAATTTAAAGCAGAGCGAAAAGATTTGAACAAACTGACCCACAACGTCATCGTCAAAGATACAGGCCGATGCTAGAAAGGCTAAAACTCAGGGGAGCGATTTGCATTAGCCTTTTGAGAAGGGCATAGCATTTTCTCCATCATGTACTTTTGAATCTGTGTATTACCACTTAGAATTATGACTCCAATTGCTAAATGTTAGGAAATTAATTCCTCTGACTTAGACATGATAACACTTTGTTTTTTATATCTGCATTAAGTGAGGAAAATGCGCTACGGAAGACGATCTCGTGGCTGTGTTCCTATTTAGTTCAATTTACCGAGACATTACGTTGGATTTGTCGAATTAAAAAGCTAATGCAAGCTGCTCCCTGCAGGTTCACATTTCTTCGTGGCAGAGCCTCTCCTTCTCAGGGCGCACAAACAATCTGTGGTGTAGAACAAGTGTAATTGCACTAAATCCCAGTTGTATAATATTTGATAGTATACAGTACATTTTAGACATAGCATTTATTCTTGTTCCTCAATATGAGTGTTAATGATCCCGAGGAGTGATGAATACACACATTCAGTTGCTTGTGTGTTCTTAATTTATTCCGTTTTCAATTTTTAACATTTGCACTGGAAATGAATGGATGTGTGTTCAAATGAGATGTGTGCTTGTCAGGATTGCAGATAGATAATAAGATAAATACATAATAAACAAAAAAACTGACTTTCTTGTTTCAATAAAGTTTGCTTGCTGTCCATATAAAGACAAAAGGGCAATTCTAGTGCCAATGCCTTCCCTTAATTAAAATGGGCCACAACCTGCTGATAATGTGAATTGTTTTTAATGGATTTTTGCAAAGACTAAAGTGTATTGTTACAAAGAGTCAAAGAAACAGAAAATGTATTCCATCTGTATGAAGTATTTAAGTTTTTTAAACAAATAAAAGTGAAATAAGGCAAATCAAGAGACATTTTGTTTACTTTCTTTGGATCTGTACAGATGAATAGCTGTTGATTTACTGCATGTCTTTGTGCATGACCCTTAAGCACAAATAGCAAATATTCAACTTAACTTTAATGAGGTGCAGAAGGTCTATCAAGCTATAGATTTCCAAACATGCTCTAAAAGAGATATGGTCAGAACTGTGCTCTGATGCACCTGTAACCACACCCAACAGTGATGTCACAGTGTACCAACACATCAAAACAAATAACATTTCGAAACAATTTAAGGAAGCATGTGAGGTAAGAAGACCAGATTGTGTCAGGGATGTCGTAGCCAGAGCGAGAGAGAGAGCCTAAATGCCAACATGTCTTGGAAAGAAAGATTTAAATCTTTGATTACAGGTTATACACACAAACAGTACAACAAACTAAACAGTACGACGCCGCACTGTGGAAAGCAACAAACAGGGTTTAAATACACAGGCAGGTGAAGGTCATTGGACATCGTGGAACGAGACACAGGTGGACACAATGAGGGCGGGGCCAGCAATCACACAGAAGGAAACAATCAGGGCCAGGGCAGACAATCACAGGGACAGGAAGTGCAGGGAAAAGGATGACTCAAGAACTTCAAAATAAGACACAGAACAAGACAGAAACTTTGGATCATGGCAGATTGTGCATGTGCAACTGGAACAAGTTAATATTTAAAAATGTATATTAAAGTGTTATTATTGCAATATAATGAAATGTAAGATGTAATGGTAAGTTGCCACTTGACTTTGATTGTTGTTTAGTTGGACATTGTCTCTTTGTGTGTCAACAGACGTTTATCTCCTTGCTTGAGGCGATTTAAGAAAGTAAGAGAACATAATACATTTTGTCCTACAGCATTAAATATAAAATATGCAGACACATTCTGGTGTATTTTTAGAACAACTAATCCTTTCCAGAAAAAGTGAAATAAAAGTGGCAGTATGGTTTGGAACACACCAACCGTAAATTACAAAAAATGGTGCTTGATGTGTTTTGAGGATGATATTTATTCTGCTTCTTTTAATAAATATAATTGATTATACTTTGGATTATGTAATCTAGTACATGTCAAGAGTGTGGTGTGTGTGTGTGCATGTGTGTGTGTAACAGCACACACACAGAGGAAGTATATATAGCTACACTAAAAAAAGAACGTAGATTTTACAGTGAAAAACTGTTAAATCCCAACAGTAAGAGACCGTTAATTCGAAATAGGTTATATTCCGTTTCTATCACATTGCAACACCGTGTATGTATATATCAGCCCAAACAGTAATTTATGTATTTCCTGTAAAAAATAAATTTTGTCACCGTTAATTGTACTAAACATTGTACTGATAACGGAAATACACCGTATTATGAACAATAATCAATACCGTAAATTTTACATTAATAACTTTTAAAAAATACAATCTGTCACGGTTAGATGTACGGACTACTGTGCTGACAACTGAGCTAAAACGTTTTATTTAAGTAACAGCCGGCCTTGTAATTTTCACATTTATTGTTTGTACAAAATACAGTTCATAACTTTTAATTGCACTAAACATTGTACTGATAACGGAAATATACCGAAATATGAACAACAATTAATACCGTAGTTTTTGCATGTATTACTCTTTATAAATACATTTTGTTACTGTTAAATGTACGGACTATTGTGCTGCAAATGGAAATATAACGTATTAGGAACTTACCAGTCCTGTATTGTTTGCATTTATTATTTGCACTGCAAAAATTAAAATCTAAGTAAGATAAAATATCTTAAATTAAGGCAATCTATGCTTGTTTTTTGACTGACAACATATTTCTTCATACAGGGTAGTTTTCATGTTGGATCATTTCACTTCTTTTAAGTGTTTTAGTCCTTACTTAAGGTATTAAAACGTGTTCATGAGATTGTGGCAGCTCTCCCCAGTTTGGCCTCGGCTGCTGGCTGGTTGACAATCAGTCAGCTGCTCTCACTGATTGGCAATCAGTCAGCAGCCAATGCTGCTGGTTTAAAAGTGGCAGAGCTGGAGGGAGAGGAGAGTGAGCAGACGCGTCTGCTCTATGTAAAATAAAAGGAGGTTTTCCAACTAAACCTCTCTGATCATGGCTGATTCTTGGTGCTGGTGGGGGAAACCCATGGGTAGCGGTGTGAGTCCTGCTACACTGGAGCCCAATGTGGGGCCCCCTGGAACCCAGCGCCTAGAAGGGATGCAGCCAGAAGAGGAGCTGATGAGCAGCTTGGGTCAGATACTGGCCCGGATTGAAGAGATGGGGCGGGTACAGGCGGAGGAGAACCGCCTGTTCCTGGCCATTTACTTTGAACTTTGTAATAGAATACTGTAACTCATACAGTTGTACTGTGTTTATCTCTGAGAAAGACCGTAATTAGCTTTACAGTATAACTGCTGTTTTTACAAGAATCTACTGTAAAAACGTTTATAACATAGCTGTTTTTTCCAAAGCAAATAACCGTAAACAGGGTTATGATATATCCGTTTTTTTAATAGTAATCTACTATTTTTTAATAGTATCTACAGTTTTCAACTGTGAATTTTACAGTTTCAGAAGTGTATACCGTAATGTCTTATATGTTCTCACTTTATTTTTTACGGTGAAGTTCTGGCAACCACAGCTGCCGGTAATTTACCGTATATTTCACAATTTTTTTTTTACAGTGTACTATATATATCATTATCGCTTCTCACACCGTGTCTGTCTACCAGGCTCTCTTTGTCCCTTGTTTAGTGGTTGAGCTGCACTCCTCTCCAGTTAGGCCTTTGATGTAGCACATATTCCATTTGTGAATCCTCAAAATTAGATTTCATCCCTTTTAACCAGCCATCAACCACAGAGTGTAAAGCCACTGTCTAAAATGTTCTCACAGCAAAGATATCAGAGAAAGTCTGATATAGAAGTTCCAGGCAGATATGAAACAAAGATAACTGCAATCCCACAACAAGGCTAAAAATATCACGTTATTATTATTAATTTCTTACAATGAATTTGCAATGAGTTGTGGGTTGCTGTTTGTTCTTATTAAATCCACCTTTCACAAGGTCAGCCTCCATTCACTGTTGTATTTACTTCTCTTCAAAGTCTTTTATTAATCCTAAAATCAATCCTTTAGTTATCAAGCTCCTCTTTTATGGAACCAGCTTCCAATTTCAGTCCGGGAGGCAGACACAGTCACCACATTCAAGAGTAGACTGAAGACTTTCCTCTTTGACAGAGCTTAAAGTTAGGGCTGAATCAGGTTCACCTGGTCCAGCCCCTGGATATGCTGGTATAGGCTTATAGCTGCTGGGGACGTTTTAGGATGCACTGAGCACCTCTCTCCTCTTTTCTTTCTCTTATCGATGAATCTTCATCTCTCCATCACACATGACTAACTCTGCTTCTCCCCGGAGTCCTTCTGACTTCACGTCTCATGGGGTCATCGGACCCTATGAGACGGCATAGATCCTATCTGCTGATGGACCATCGATGGTTGGATCGTGAGTTCCTGACACCAGCTGTGCCGCTGCCCTGCTGGGACTCCGCCCACTCCTCCACTCGGGAGGTCTCCAAACTCTCCATCGTGGAATATACCTAACTATGAACTATTGATAAACTCTGTCAGATTCCTTGAATGTATTTTAACTCTAAATCTGTCCTTCTGTACACATTACATCTACTGCATCTGTCCATCCTGGAGAGGGATCCTCCTCTGTTCTCTCCTGAAGGTTTCTTCCCTTTTTCCCCCTGAAGGGTTATTTGGGAGTTTTTCCTGGTCCGATGTGAGGTTATGGGGCAGGGATGTCTATGTGTACGGATTGTAAAGCACTCTGAGACAAATTTGTAATTTGTGAAACTGGACTATACAAATAAACTAAATTAAATTTAATTGAATCCATTAGGTTATCCTCACTGGAGGATTCACACAGCTAAACATGTGTTGTTTTCTTCAACCTAAATATGTCAAACTGAACTAGTTGGTTGCAGCTTGTTCAGCAGCAGCATCATGTCACATATGTACGTCGCTGTCAAGATGGCTCTAAGGTTTGTGTTTGTGTCGTATAAACCGCATTTATAGCATTCATATTTCGCTGATAATGTATGACGTGAGAGTCAGTACTGCGTCTGTCCACAGACTTGTCCATGCACATACACTGGTGAATAGTTAACCTGTGACTTAGGGGATTCTCATGAAACTTTTTATTACTAGTATTTAGTATTTCAGACAGTTGACATTGCATGTGCAGATCTTTAGATAATGCTCATTGTAGTTATACAAGACGTGTTACACATAGGATAAACAAAAAAAAGAGACAGAATGAAGAAAAAACTAAAAGAAAACAATGTATAACTAGGGAGTGATCTATTCTCTATTGTACATTCATTAATTCATGAAAATAAAATCAGGTCTATGAGGTGTTGCCTCCATTTCTTCTTCTCCCCACTCACTGCACAATCTCTCTAACATCTTCTTCTTCTTCTTCTTCTTCTTCTTCTTCTTCTTCTTCTTGTTCTTGTTCTTCTTCTTCAAATCCCCCCTCCCTGCCTCCTCCATGCTGTTGCATTATTCAGACTGAGTGCTATTTGGAATGGCTTGTGTTGTCCCTGAGTACCTCTCCTCTCATCACGCTCCATGGAGCATCACTCCCTGAAAAAACCCCGACAGCACCACACAGACACACAGACACACAGACACACACACACACACTCACGTGGCACACGCATGGCACACAAATATAAACTCAGGAGTCCACAGATACAGATACCTTAGGTTCAGGCCTTTTCTGCATATGTAGTGAATATAGAGAAGTTCCCCCAATTGTCATGTCACACATGGTCCTTCTTTCTTTGTCTTTCCCTTTCTTCACCAAATACCAGCCAGGGGTCTTCAGAGATCACTTAAGCAGCAGTTGCAGGGCTAGACTACAACGGAACAAATCGTCTTTAATTCATAACTACCAGCAGCACCAAGCTGAAGCCCTTTAAGTAAAGACGCCACAGCTTTACAACACAGGAAAAGGTTCTGCATCGACGGACAAAAAGAAGGAAAAAGAGGAAACACACATGCATATCTAATCATTTTTAAAAGAGCATTAAGGACTGGATCTGAATACAAAAAGATACAACGTGTCGCTATGGACCACCTTGTATCTTTGGGGATGTGTAAAGAAGGAGAAAGTACGGATACGAGAAGGAGACCAGAAGAGATGTAATAAGATTTAAAGAGATATTGCCGAAATGAGCAAGACCTATCATGACTCAGACTTGGAGAGACAGAGGAGCGTGTTGTCTCATTCATTGAGGGTTTTCTTTCTCTCCATTCTGACAGCAAACTGTTTTTCTTTCAAATGGAGCAAAAATGTCTACAGGGAACGCAACAAAATATATGAACTATGGATGTTCTTGGGGAAAGGATAATCAAGTCTTGTGGTAGTGGTAGCACTGACAATGTTACTGGGGAATCAGGGTTGAAACTCTTCTGCATTTTTCATGCAAGACTGTCTTTTTATAACCGGGTTTTGAGGATGCAAGCTAGATGCCAGTGCAATTGAGTTACTGACGTCAAACAAGACAGGGACACTGAATCAGTGATGATTTATGAGCAAAATATGAGATCTTTAAGGCCACAACTGAATCAGTTCACTGCACTGTCCTTCCAATGTAAGGTACATGTAATTATGTTGAGTTTTAGCAGTTTTTTTCATATGTATATGAAATAAGCCAGAAGACGAACACTGTCAACCTCTGAATCTGAATAGTGAAGCAAATACAGAAACTCTCTCCTGGACGTCAGTTGACGACTATTTTGGTTGCAAGACGAAGTTTTATTAGAAATCTATAAGAAAATTAATTTATTCTAACTCTTATCTGATTTATTACCCCAGTAAACACTGTAAACATGAGGTTTTGGTCTTATTCTCTAGTTTCAAGTCTTCTTCAATACAGCATGATGCTAATTTAGTAAATGATGATCCATTTAGAGTCAAATAGATGATGAAGCAGGGATGCTTTAATGCATAAACGTCAACTGCAACTAGTCTGGTCGGCGGTGATGATAATGGTGATACCGAGGCTTCAAAACAGCAGTGTAATGTAGTTACACCAAATGCTTCCCCTTCGGTCATATTCATTGAATGCGTTTAACTAGGTAACTGTTCATCTGGTCACATGACATCTCTTGCTTCTGTCCATCCTGGAGAGGGATTCTCCTCTGTTGCTCTCCTAACGGGTTCTTCCCTTATTTCCTGTAAGTTCAAAGTTCAGGGATGTCGTATGTGTCCAGATAGTAAAGCCCTTTGAGACAAATTTGTAATGTGTGATATTGGGATATATACAATAAACTGAATATAATTTGGCAGCGAGGTGGCTGCATGTGAGGGGATGGGGCCTCCCTTACATGAGGGCTCATTACCAAGGCCACTGCCGCGCTGCTACTACAATGGCAGATGGGAATTTTACACTATCGGCTAACTAACTAAACTGACGCAGTTAATACAGTTACAAATAGGAATTTGCAAAACCTAACGAGGTATACAATCGCTGCACAGCGTTTTCTGCCTCCATCTTTAGAAACAGAGACTTCCCCTCTGACTCTCCCGTCACAGACACTGCTCATGCTGCCTCAAAATGTAGCAGGTGATGAACAACACTTTACCCCAAATTGTATGAACACTTAAATCCTTCCCATGCATGAGAAATATAATGAGCCAAGAAATGATTCTATTTACTGAACTACACACATATTTTACCATATGTCCAACCAGCTCTCACTTCTAGCACCTCGAGTGTCAAAGCTCCGTCAGTGGCCCCGAGCCGTCGGATGACGACACACCGATGCAACCTTAAGCATATGTATAGGATGCTAACTAACTCTAGTGTAATACCATCATTATTAGACGGTCAGAGGAACTGATACTTTAAATAGCAAGCTGAGTGCAGGTGAGAGGGGATGGTCAAACAAACAAGACTTTCACCCAGGAGTTTGTATCCAGTGTGCAAGTCAATGTTGACTTGGTTTTCCTAACACAACTCAACATTAACAAGCTACCTTGAAGCCTCTCATCCTCACATCCTAGCTTAGCTTTGGCTCACATTTTCATTTTGAAAATTGTATTTGAATTAAAAAGAACAATGCATTGAAACTATTAGTTTATTTTAAGAGACTGACACAATGCACTTTGGTACAAATCAAAGCTGTCTATAACTGACTTAATGTACTCTCAATATGTAACATATATATTGTTAAAGTGACAAAATGTAAAGGTTTTAAAAAATAATATATTTTTACGAAACACTGTGAGCATTTTTTTCATTGCTAATTTGAGCAGAATTCCGATGTAGACATAGTGATGTAACATACATGACAAAAATCCATCACGTCATGTGTCATTGAGGTTTTTGAATACATGTTAAGAACCTTTCCTCTCTCACATGAATATGCTCTTACCCTCCAAAATCAGTTTGAAATGCTCTTGCTTGAATTTGAGTGTGAATAATGACTATTTTCTGCTTAAGTAGACTTCCATGCAGAAAACTTGCGCGAGAAGCAAGCCTGTGACCGGAAACTCATTGGTTCATGACCCTGGACCGGCAGAATACATTTGGGGTTTGAAAGTTAAAAAGCAGTGCCTTACCACCCTTGGGCAAGGCACCGGACCCAAACTGCTCCAGTGAAGCTGCTCAGGGGCTTTGACTGTGGTTGACTGGACACGTTACATGAATTTAACTGTGATCAGAGGGTTCCTGCAAAAAGAGAGCAATGATCTCAGTAAAGCTCTCCTCCTGAAGCGGTAACAAAAAGTCAAGATGGTGCTCACAATAACACTTACCTTACCAACACACACTCATCGCCCATTGACTGTTTGTGTGGATTAGGAGGGATTACACTCTATGCTTCAGTGCATTTGGGGGTTTCTGTGAGAGTGTGTGTATTTCATGTGTTATTGTGAGTTCCTTTAGCTGTCTCTGTATATGACTGCAGCCTGCGTGTGTTTATATTTGGCAGTCTGGATCATGTCTATAGGTTGGTGGTAAGGGGTCTGCAGATGACAGGCATGTCCCAAACAAAGGTTGAAGTGCATGCTGGGTTCTGCTCTGCTGTGCAGATCTTACCAGTCATCATATTTGGAGAAAATAGCTGCCGGCTCAATTTATACAATGGACAGCATTGATATATAAAAGTAATGTGTGTGCGTGTACGTTGTCATTTCCCCTTGAGCATGTACAGTCGCCTTCTGTTATACTAGTTGCTGCAAGAAGGCCGTCAAGATCCAGATTTAATTTCTGGAATTGAAACCACAGTCGGCTCCATATAATAACTGTACATTTCTATTTGCAGAACACATACAAATAGTTTTTAATCCTTACTTTGATCCAGGCGTGACAACAAATTTGGCTAATACTGCTGTAAAACGTGCGGACGGGTTTATCTTAAGAAGCTTTGGGTGGTAAATGTTTACATCTGGGCTTTCGTCCAACACTTGCAAGAAAATGTGATTAGGTATCTTTCTTGCCAGAGTGTCTTCACTGTGTTTAAAGTCTCCCTTTTGACTAGCTTTCTGGCTAAATAATTAATATATATTTGGACTGTGATAATATTTCACTCATTACTACAGTTGTAGAGTCTATGGATAAAAAAACTAACAGTGAGGTTAGGGGTGCAAGTCTCCAAGAGCACTACACACATTATATAAATCCTTTAAAATACTACCACAACACAGAAATTAGCCCCCTGGATTACATATATTTGCTAACTGCATAGGGAACTCCTTAAAGGCCAAGCGCCTGGTAAACAAGCTTGCTGTTTGGTAAGCCACCTACTTATTCATCTGAAGTAATTATTATTAAACTGAGTCTCCAGCATGGCAATGTTGATATACACTTCTCACTCAAGCTCTCTGTAAGGATTATAGGTACTTAGACCCAAAAGCACAACTCAGAAAAAGGCAAGAAAAGGCAAGAAGAGAATCTTTACTTGTCTTTTAAGGCAGGGTCAAAACCGGGTGGTCTGTCCAATAAGGCAACAAATCCAAAAAGGGGCCAGGAAAAATTCTTAGGTCAGGTAACCAGACAAACAGGGTCAGAACAGGCAGATACGAATCAATATTAGAATACACAGGAGAGATCAACAATAACACACAAGACAAGTGGAAGTGAGGGAGCTAAATAGTGAGGGGCTAATGAGGGGATGGGCTGCAGGTGAGAAGGGCATGCGGACCAGGTGAAGGGAATGAGGGACAATCAGGTGAGGATGACAGGATCTGGAATGACAGGAGAGTTGATTAAGCAGAACGAGTAACAATACGAGATAAAGACCAAGGTAGGGTTCCCACCGGGTTCTTTCCGACTTCCCCCCACACTCCATGCAGGACTCTGAATTGCCTATATGTGTGAGTGTGTCTGTCTATAGAGGCCAGCCCTGCAATAATCTGCCCCCCCCCCCCCCCTGTCATATTTAGTTATGGGAATAACAACAAACATTCCCATTTATAAAGTAAAGTATACATTGATATGTTCAGGTAAACAAAATGTGGACCCAGAAGTAGCAGACACTTATTACGGTTAAAGCTTATTATCATTAATAATATTAAAATCACAAACACTGGTGGACAGGGCAGGGTTGCTCAGCGTCAAACCTGGCTGGGATTGCCACGGATTTCCACTGGAAGTCTTCGAGGGAGCGTGGAGAGTGGGCATGATGTCGGAGAGTGAGCAGGCAGGTAGGCGGGTAGGTGATCCAAAACTAGGGCAAGAGGGTACAAGGTGAGCAGGTACAGAGTCAACAACTAACGAGTACGACAATAGCCTGAATGCCAATGTGGCGACGAAACGATCTGGCGATGGATGGCAGAAAGACCAGGGTTGATATACTGCACAATCTTGGTAGAAGATTGGTGCCAGCTGCTCCAGCCCAGGAGAGGGAGGAGGAGAGGGAGAGGGAGGAGGAGAGGGAGGAGGAGAGGGAGGAGGAGAGGGAGGAGAAGATGGCCATGCCTCCTTGCCGACAAATCAGACTGACACACAGGAGACAAAAGGAGAGGGAAACTGAGAAAACAGGGAAACTACTGGACGGCCTGGGCGATGACATGACATAAAGTCATAGAGGTGACTCATGAGGAACCGTCATTTGTTTGCTGTTAGTGTTTTCATGGGAATGTGGATCCTTCAGATAAATTTGAGGATTAGCTGTAACTTGAATGTTTCAGATTTATTGTAAGGGTGTCATGCAGTTTGGAACTCGCTCTGGTCTGGTCTCGGTCATGGTCTGGTCTCGGTTTGGGTGGTCTTGACTACAACACTGCACAGCAGGTTTAAATCATTGTATTGTATTATTGTGGACCATACAAACAGACCCCATGTTGTCGGTTTTGGGTACTAGTGTGCGTTCTACACACAAAATGTGACAAATATCCTTAAGGTCCTTACTGTAGTGGTCCAAGCTGTGTTTTTATTCTCTCTAAATATTTACGACTCAGATGGTTTAGTTTAGTCATACCCGTTGCTTTCCACGCTCTTGTGAAATCATGATGCTGCAATTAAAATCTATTTGCAACTACTGTAACAGAGAAACATGTTTATTTTTCTCAAAATGGCATGACCCAGGTGGGTTTGTTTTGACAAGATGCATTGGAGATGAAATAAACAATAATTTTCAAACCCACACACCCAAAAAAACAAACACAGGCAAGGATTAATTATATGAATTTAAAAACAACAACAAAACAGCTGCAGAATGAATATATATTGAATAATCAATATTATGCCATATTATGCAACCCCAAACAAAGCCAGCACACAGAAATAGAGGTTGTGTGGTGAGCAAAGACAAGTACACCGCAACTTCATCTCCGATAGATTCTCTGTTATTTAAAGAAATATTTCTAATAGCCACAAACTTTCCAAACTGCTCTCAGGAAGCAGGAGTAGGCGTTTTGTTTTTGAAGGCCCACACAGCGCAGTGGCCCTACATCAGTCAGTGCTCTGGTGTTTCGTTTGATTGTTACCAACTAAAATAACTGAGACTCTAAAATTGAAACCTGTGTGGGGTTCATGCTCAGCACCTGGTCACTTCAAAGCCAAATTGCTACCAAAGTTGGGAATGATGGTGACTGATGCCTATGTTGATCAGGAAGATCAGGAACTTCATCTGAACATGAGGTTGTGGCACCGGCTGATTGGCTGAGGGGAAAAGTGTGAACGCCACCATCCGCTGATCGAGTTGGAAGCCGTCGGTCGGTTCAGCACTTGACAACGATTGTCAGGAAATTTGATACAGACCTTGGCCTGTATCACGTTCTGCAAATAGATTGAATACTGAAGATCTTAAAGTATTTGGCGCTAAAATCTCAAAGCCGTTCCCTCTGCTTTGCTGTGTCAAAATAACCTTTGCTTTATGTTGTGGGGAATTTTTCAGTACAAGTATCTCACTTCTCTTGTGCCCTTTGAGTGCTGTCTTTAAGCCTTTCTTTTTTTCCCTCCCTCTTATCACTCTGACCGTATTCAGCTCCAACCACAGGTTTCTTTGAAAACTGCAGACAGAAGAGTGCAAATTATATCCTGACACATCCAGTTAGCCTCGATCCCACTCTCTGATTTTGGACCCAGCATCTTGTAGAAAATAAGATGAAGGTGTTGAATGAGCATATGCACTTTTTATTAGAAACAAGCCGTGGCTATTTGCTTTGTTCAGAGGGGCTGTTATGTCGTATTCCCGGTAATCGCAGTAAAAGTATACACACTTAAATGAGGGTTTCCCCAGCCCTGCTTACCTTACTGTTTCTGTCTTGCATGGCACACAATAAATTCACAATGCTAATCGTGGGTGGAGTCTAACCACTCTTCAGATTCTTTGTGATGATTGGTCCTTGATTTCAGACTGAGGTAAACAAAAGGAATCCACAGTCTGAAGACGATGGCTAGTGAGCTTGTTTAGTTAAATAATTGTGTTTTCAGGATGAACTTGGTGGACACATACAGATATCACGCTAAAAGACCGAGGGCAAGAATAACGGTCCACGTGAAAGACGTGGAAATAAAGAGGCTGTGTTGTCCTTGTGTCACAGCGTAGCTCGACAGATGTAAGCAACTAGCTGATGATTGTAAGTTATAAACACACTGTTCAATCCATTCCCTACTTTTGCAGGTATAATCGTCGGTGACACTATGTAAGTAGGTATAATTCAGAGTGGTTGTGCTGCACACCATGCTGTGCTATTTTTAAATTCCCTTTCCCAAAGAAGGGCTGAACAGGTTTGAGTATATTTTAAATACTGACTGCTGCCAGCACAGTTTTCTCATCTAATATGTTGCAGAACACGGTTCCAGTTTCTTACATTGTGTGTCCTCAATCAGCTCATACTCTCTCCTCAGACTTGCATCACATAGCTGTTGATGGTTTGTGTGTGTGTGTGTGTGTGTGTGTGTGTGTGTGTGTGTGTGTGTGCTCTGCTTGTGTAACAGTAACCACAGTCTGTGTTTGTTAAGGACTGACCAGATGTGACAAAGGAAGGAAAGAGAAACAGGCGGTGCCCTTCAGCTGCAACTAAGTCTCCCTCATCTCAGTGAATATGGTGCATGCTGCGCAAAAACAACAGCACCAAATTGGATTGTTGTCAAATTTGTATCGACATTCATGGATAAAACCTATTGACTCTGACCACCACCATGGGGTTGACACTTGTGGTTTAAATGGAGATATCGATTCTATGAAATTTACTTGAAATATTTAAAGCCCTTTGTGGATACATTCATGAGAATGTAGTGGTCCTCTAAATCTGCCTCTTCACACTTCTCTATAATTTGTCACACATATTTCCCCCTGGATGATCAATTGTGATTACATTGATCCTTTTGTTTAAGAGTCATAATCAGTTAAATTAGTAGTATTAATTGTTAGCATGCTTATACTAAGTTATAACTGCTAAACAAAAGGAGTATGTTATAATGCAGATGTGACCATTTAACCACCAAATTCCTCAAAATCAGTCTCAAAATCAGTCTTGAGTAACATCAGACCTGTGAATTAACGATAGTGCTTATGAACAAAACAGGTCTCCACAATGGTGGTTCATGAATGAAATATGATTGATGTTGACACATAGAACATCCAGGCGTACATGGGTTTGAGAAAGTATTTTTACTGAAAGCCCAGCAATTCTTTAAGATCAGCATCGCAACTGTGTACTATAGGATGTTTTAGTCTATTACTAATAAATAGATAGATAGATATTTTTTATGTCATGTGCACATATAACAAGTTGTTGTAAAATGAAAAGCTTATATTGCTGGGTCCTCCAACTAAACAACATTACAAGGTAAGAAAAAAATTACAAGGTAAGAAATAAATACAAATAGGTCACAGTTACAAATAAGTCACAAAATATGGTAATAGTATTATTGCACAAGAATAAGGCACACACATGTGTTATGACAATATTGCACAAATAGTGTATAAAGTGCACTATGCATTGCTGCGAATGCACAGTGTGATTGTTACATGAAGTGTAGACTAGTGTAGCATTTGCAATCTCTCTCTTCCCCCTGAGCAGACCCAACTGCCTGCATGAGCTTTACTCATCAGAATCAGAATCAGTTTTATTGGCCAAGTAGGTTTGCACAAACAAGGAATTTTACTTGGTAACGTGACTCAATGTGTTACACAAAATATACATTACAGCACAATACAATGCAAAACAAAACAAAACAGTGAAGTACAAAAAAAACAGTGCAACGGTCTAGGTAGTTTAACAAAGTGACTTAAGAAAGTATATACAAGGCGAAAATATATACAGTAGCTGTGAAACAGTAGTGCAAGAAGTGCAGGGATACATATATAAATATATATGCTACGGTGGGTTATTGTTAAGTAGTGAGACGACGAGGGGGAAGAAACTGTTCTTGTGTCTGGAGGTCCAGGTTGTTGCGACCGCACCACAGGACCAGCTGTTCAACTTCCCGCCTATATGCAGACTTGTCATCATCACGGATGAGGCCGATGACTGATGTGTCTGCAAATTTTAGGAGTTGAACAGATGGGTCTCCTGAGGTGCAGTCGTTGGTGGAGAGGGAGAAGAGCAGTGGGGAGAGCACGCATCCCTGAGGTGCACCAGTGCTGACTGACCGGGTGCTGGATATCGTTTCTCCCAGTCTCACCTGCTGCTTCCTGTCCATCAGGAAGTTTGTAATCCACTGATAGGTGGAGGCAGGCACAGTGAGCTGGGTGAGTTTGGTGAGGAGGACTTCAGGGATGATGGTGTTGAACGCTGAGCTGAAGTCCACGAACAGCATCTTTGCATAGTTCCCCGGGGAGTCGAGGTGTTGCAGGATGTAGTGCATCGTAACCAGCATTAAGCTCTCACTCAATTTAAGCCTCCATTGCAGACACACACATGCCAGGTGAATAAAGGAAGAAATAACAATCAATAACAATAATAAATACATGAGAATATTGGGGGGTATGCTTGTTAAGTAAATACAAACTATTCTGAAATGTTCTGTTTTCATGCAGTTGAATAAACCTAACAGTAACATTATAACCGAAGATTGGGGGTTCATTGCAGTCTGGGTGGATGATGATGATGATGATGATGATGATGATGATGATGATGATGATGATGATGATGATGATGATGATTCAATTCAGTTTCAATTCAGTTTATTTGTATAGCCCAGTTTCACAAATTACAAATTTGTCTCAGAGTGCTTTACAATCTGTACACATAGACATCCCTGACCCAAAACCTCACATCGGACCAGGAAAAACTCCCAAATAACCCTTCAGGGGGAAAAAAAGGGAAGAAACCTTCAGGAGAGCAACAGAGGAGGATCCCTCTCCAGGATGGACAGATGCAATAGATGTAATGTGTACAGAAGGACATATTTAGAGTTAAAATACATTCAAGGAATCTGACAGAGTTTATCAATAGTTCATATTTAGGCATATTCCACGATGGAGAGTTTGGAGACCTCCCAAGTGGAGGAGTGGGCGGAGTCCCAGCAGGGCAGTGGCACAGCTGGCGACAGGAACTCACGATCCAACCATCGAAGGTCCATCAGCAGATGGAATCTATGCCGTCTCATAGGGTCCGATGACCCCATGAGACGTGAAGTTAGAAGGACTCCGGGGAGAAAGCAGAGTTAGTCATGTGTGATGGAGAGATGAAGATTCATCCATAGGAGAAAGAAAAGAGGAGAGAGGTGCTCAGTGCATCCTAAAATCATGATGATGATGATGATGATGATGATGATGATGATGATGATGATGATGAAGAAGTTGAATTCAGTAAGACAATAACATCCATACCTCTCTGCCATTCACATGTTGTATGAACTTCACAAACAGGTAACGAGTGTTTCCTCCAATGCGCTCAGATGCACACAATGGCCCAGGATATAAACATATTTGTGTGAAAATGTTCCCATTGACAATCTGCCTGCATTTCTAAATAGACTTCCGTTAAAACCCGCCAGGATGTGGCTACCATACTCGTTAGCAAACGCTTGATGCTCGACTTCCTGCACCAGTCACTTGTTCCCTTTGGCTCACTGCCACTTCTTGCAGCTCCTCCAGGCAGGGCAGCGTATACGCTCAGGCTTGTGTGAGTGTGTTTGCAGGAAACAGCTGTCCTGGGTTCCATATGTGGGGCAGAGGTGAGGCCTGACACTCAACCCAACAGAAACCCCAAATAGTAGCCTAAAGCTGCACAAAAACATTAATAAGCATTTCTTTGACATGAAATGTATGAAAGAATTGGGGCACATCGCTCAACCAAGCATTTTATTTGCAATATTTTCACAATATTTGATAAAAATAGATATTTTAAATATGGTTTTCAGTAAAAAAAGAAAGAAAATAAGTGTAAACAAGTATTTTTTGATATAAGAGAATGCAACATATTCCATTAAATAAAATGATGGGTATTATTTTATTGAGATGATAGCTGAGATCATGTGTGGACATCTGTTGGCTGAATATCAAACATCTGTCGACTTGCTGGTTAAAACCAAATGTTTGGTTTGGGCTTAAAATGAACTATAACACCGACTATGCATACATAGTCAAACAAACTAATTCATCTTATGTCAGGTTATAAATTATTAGCAAAAGATAATATAACTATGTTATGCTATGCTAACCTGATGATGCTAAGCAGGTATCCATTCATCTTAGTTAAGTGTGTTAGCATAATAAGGTTTAAAGATGATGTAAATGCCGTAGTATACAAGAAATCTTCACACCGATGAGTTCACTTTCATCTTAGTGTTGACTGGAAGTTGAGTGACCGTGGTGTAGCTCTCTTGTCTTACAGCCGTAGCCTACGCTTGCTTTTTACTTCTGGTAACTACATTTACACTTTAAAAATAATAAAAGTGGAGTTCATCTGTGCAAATTACCTTGTTGAGTTTTACAATACATTTGCCAGACTGCAATTTAGATAGCTAGCACAATCTTTAAAGGAACACTTGACCCCAAAATGAAAGAATACCATTTACCTCTCACCTGTGGTGTTATTTATTGAGGTCCGTGGATTATCTTGAGTATGTGTCTGCTGAGTGTGTCATCAAATATTAATTTGTTTTAGGCCTTGAACACACCTCCACACAAAGACAATCAGGTGAAGAAAACATTATGCATTTTAGTTTTGAGGCTGAACTGTGCCATTAAAGAGTACCTTCTATTCAACTCTTGATTGCCCGAGTAATTTACACACCTGTGACCGCACACCACCAGTGTACAGTCGATATAAGCACGTGAGATTAGGTCAGTGCTCGTGGCTTGACAACACATGAGGCAAAGCCCAGAGAAAAACACGTGGTCGGAGTTTCGTCTGGACTTCATTGGATAGGTGAGTTAACAATTACATAAACTATTTTTGTATGTTCTTTAAAACCTAATATTGGACAATAAAGCGAGTGCACCGACAGGCAGAGCCACTGGGAGGATTCTCTCTCTCTCTATCTCTCTCTCTCTCTCTCTCTCTCTCCCCCCCCCACCACACTTCTGCTTTTACTCTTCTGACGTCAGCAACCTGCAGCCGAACGAATGAACTAACGGTCGACCGAGCCCCTACCGGAGCTACCGGGAGGCAGTAGAGAGTCACAGAGCGAGTTCCCGCTGCCCGCCTCGGAGGAGCCCAACACGGAGGAAGATCCGCCGTGAACCCGGTGCTGGAACCAGACGATGCGAGCGCTGCTCCCCGCCGCCAAGTAACACACCGCCAACTGTCGACGAGCCGAGAGGAAGAGAACCGTTACCGTGATTTACCAACGGAAACACGCGAGAAGGGAGACGAAGGACGGACGGACGGAACACCACCGAGGCCACTTCTTGAGAAACGGACCGACTGCGTCGAGTTGCGTTTGTGGATCAACCCGACAGGATCCCTAATTTAATGCGTTAACGGCGCTTGAGAGCGCGAGAGAGGGAGCAGCCCAGAGAGCCAGAGGAAGAGGGATCAAAGCATAGGAAAAAGGAGGAAAGACATAAGAGAAGAAGAAGAGATTGGCAACCACCTTTTTTGGTTTCCACGCACAAGTGTCATTGAATACAGCTTTTTATTGTTTTGTCTTTTCCTTCTTCTTTTTCCGTGGGTCCCGGTATCGGTTAAGCTATCAAGCTGTGTTCTCTAACCATGGGATGTACTCTGAGCGCAGAGGAGAGGGCGGCTCTGGATCGGAGCAAAGCCATCGAGAAGAACCTCAAGGAGGACGGAGTCACCATGGCTAAAGACGTGAAGCTGCTGCTGCTCGGTAAGGGAGGGCGGAAAGGTGTGGTGCGAGGGGGTGGGCGTTTGGTAAAGGATGGTCAGAATGGTGGAAATGGAGAATACAGAATATCATTATTTTATAAAAAACATTACGTCCGTCATACAAAACAACGATATGAACAAAAAAAACAAACACATGAGATTGATTTTCTTCCATTTCCAAGCACACCCTAATAACCCTCTCATTACATCACTTTGAAGCCACCTGCTACACTAGGGGTTTATCATCAAAGATATGCTAGGTGGGGACATGTCTGTCTGCAGAACCATGCAGTCAATATGTGGGTAAAAGGTGTACGCTTTATTCAGTGTCATCTATTTGACTGACTAAATTGGACAAAATGGATGGGAATTTTTAAAAAGGATGTTCGGGAAGAAAGGGTGCAGCCACTTTCTCCATCTTTTTTAAGTGATCTCCACCAAACTGCTGTCTTTATTCACTTTCATTTCATTTCATTTCATTCATTTTTTTTAAGAGACATATTCTTCCTTTCTTTCTTTCTCTCTCTCTCTCTCTCTCTCTCTCTCTCTCTCTCTCTCTCTCTCTCTCTCACACACACACACACACACCCTGTTAACATTGTCTTCTTGTATCTTATCCCTCAGGGGCTGGAGAGTCAGGGAAAAGCACCATCGTCAAACAGATGAAGTAAGTCTCTAATAAGCACGGTCTAATGGCTATAGAGTCGACTGGTGTCCCTCTCTCACTCTTGCCTTCTGTCTTCTCGCTCACCCACGCACGCACACACACACACACAAACACACACACACACACACACACACACACACACACACACACACACACACACACACACACACACACACACACAACCCTACCCTACCCAGCTCGGTCAAACATCTGCCCGAGCTTCACTCTTTGGGTCACGCACATGATTGTTGCTCTGTGTGGGTGGGAAGATTGTGTCAAAGGAAAACATAATGAAGGTGCAGTGATTTACTGTACTGCTTGTATGCATAGGGGAGCTGTGTTCATGGCCTGTTCTAACACACGTTCATGCAGATACACTGTATTCTCACTTTTCAGTTGTACTCGCACTCTATTTGTTTGCGTATTATTGTTATTAGTAATATTTATTCAGTATTGGAGGCTAGAATATATCGACGATATTGTTCACCTGGCCTAAATGTAGGATAATATTCCTAATTGAGTGACTACTGCGAGAGAGAATTAACAGTTAGTTTGAATGACCAAGTCATAGTTCTGCTAATAGCATTACTGTGTAGTATATTCATAGTGCTGAAAACATCGATCAATCAATTGATTGATTCAAATCCTTATTTGCAGCTATTTATAGATTTGATTATTCGTTGAGAGGAACAGTCTATAATTTCGGGGGCTCTATTGGCAGAGTGGGAATTAAATAATCACAACAATTTATTTTCTTAATAATTACAAATAGTTTTTTGTTTATATTAGTTTAGAACAAGCCCTTCAAATCTACTTAGGGAGCTGGACCTCTTCGACGTCGTCCCCTATGTTGCACCGCCGTGTTTCTACAGTAACGGACAAACCAAACACTGGCTCTGGTTATTTGAAGGCCATCGTTTTCCGCAACGATTTGAAACGGAGTGAGAGGCATTCATTTGTTTTGTCTCCAACCTCACTGTTTGATGTCATTATATCATACACACTTGTGCATTAAGTCATTTTTTATTCTTGCTAAAATGCCAAAAATAATCAGCTTCTAAAATGTGAGGCTTTTATATGTTTCTCTCTTTCATATAATTGGCAACTGTATATCCTCTTGGCTGCACAATGATGTAGTGCCTAGCACTGTCCCCTCGCAGCAAAAGGGGTCTGGGTTCGGTTCCCGTTCTGGGCCATCTGTGTGTTGTTTGCATGTTCTCCCTGTGTCAAGCGTGGGTTCCCTCCGGGTTCTCCGGCTTCCTCCCACAGCCCAAAGGCATGCAGCTCAGGTTAAATTGCCCGTAGGTGTGAATGTGAGTGTGAATGGTTGTCTGTCTCTATATGGGCCCTGGGATAAGCTGGCAACCTGTCCATGGTGACCCCCGCCTTCGCCCAATGTCAGCTGGCATCGGCTCCAGTGCCCAAAATGGAATAAGCGGTTCGGATAATGAATAATTGTTTTTTAAAAAATAAAAAAATTCTCACATGATGTTTTTCTCAATGTCAGCTCAGGCTTTAGTAAATATTAGCATGACTTAACACTTTATACATCATTAACTGCTAAATCAATTTATTTGGATTTAAAAAAAAATATTTGCAGCATTAATATTTCTAACCCAATACTGTATATGAAAGGGCTACTCTGTTATGACACCATCAGTTGCCACTGGCCACTGTAGCATACAACGCCGTTGGCCATGTCAGTTTCTGTCACGGCCGACTGAGGGGTCAGTCCTATGCAGCGCTCATAAAATACCACCGCGGTGCTCCGGTTTAACCCCTGTAGGGTCTCAATGTATACCTGTGGTACTTAGCACGGAGCTAAGTGACTTCATTAAAGCTGTACTTTTTCTATAGTATATCAACAGGATTTACTGTCGTTCTTTTTATTACGCCCCTCCGTCATTTCATTTGTAATCCTGTCGTGACTTATGGATTCGCTTCAATATCCTGTACTGCGTAATTTTACAGACAGCCGAGTCCGTCTTAGGTGATAATGGTCGTACTGAGACATCTCACATGAGGACATGATTCAGTTGCTCCAGATGAGCCTGTTTCTAAGCGGTTAATGGTCATTCAAGCAGCACTTCCTGCACACTGACTGACCAATGTGCCCAGTGGGTTAATTGAATACGTAGGCGGTCCAACCCTTTTGGAGCAACTGAAATCATTGTTTTTGTGTGACTGCTGGAAATCACACATTTATGTCACTTAGTTTGACGTAAATGCATTTTAATGGGCGGCTGCTTTAGTCCATATTGTCGAACGCCTATTATGTAATTGTTGCTGATATTACAGGATGCTATTCTTTGCCAGTTTCTTTTGTAAAAGAGGTCTTTTGATCTCAATGGGGCAAACCTGGTTGAATAAAGACATATAAAAAGAAAATTGGAGGCGAATCTTGAGGTTATTGTTGCTGTTGTACACCTATTATTACAATAAATGCACATCATACGGGTGTATAACATTATTAAAACATAACATGTAACAGTCGTACCATATTCCGTGTTTTTTCTGTTGTTTCCGTCTTCCAAATTTCTCCCATACCGGAATGTGTGTTGGAATTAGAGTAACTAACCCTCACCTGCCAGGCTAAGCATCATGGAATTATGCATGTTTCAGATGTTTTTAAACTCAAATCTATGCAACTTATTGAAAGCCCTTTTAAAATAACCGTAACATTGGAGCCGTGTGTACAGTTTAGGCTCTTATCCTAAAGCCTAGTTTATACTTCTCCGTCGCGTCGACGGCGTAGCTACGCCGTAGCTTACGCGTCGACGCGCAGACCCCTACGCCGTAGCCTGACGCGCACCTCCAAAAAATTCTAACAACGCGTCGCGTTGACGCGGACCACAAGCGCTGTGATTGGTCCGCTCAAAACGTGATTTACGGAAGTTCTTTTTCCGGTCTGTCTTCATCTCTTCTCCTTCTTCTTCTTCTTTTTTAATGGTGGTTGGCATCCATATAGTTGGTGCAATCGGTCTTCCTTCACGCACGGATTCAGCTATAACCCCTGAAACCACACAGCCACACAGCCACACACCCCTGGCGACGTGGCGGTGAATTGCAGAGCAACGTAGAGTAACGCGTTCCCTCGACGCAGAACTTCGAATGCTCAACGACTGCGTCGCGTCAACGGCGAAGCATAAACTAGGCTTAACTCCTCAAGCAAGAGACGAAAACGTGACTTGTGTCTTGTCACCTGCCAATCAAAGTGAAGGAGGTTAAGCTACTAACTAAACTAACTTTGGCTTGGACCTGCTTAAGGTGGACAGGTGCCCTCCCCCAAAACGAAAATTTAATTAAATAACACTTGGCAGCCATGCTTAACCCCTCATTTTCCTCAAAACTCTGATTTCCATGCAAAGGGGCTCTGGTATTACAGAGAGAAGCTACTTTTCAAGTGGTGGACAGCGCCCTGTGAGGGAAGCCTCCACGTTCCTGTCCAGAGACGCTCTGCTATTTCCGGAACCGCATCAGAGAAACAGAAAGCCTTCACTGCATGTTTTTTCATTGAACATCTGGCCTCTGCTCAAATGACCATGTGTGTGTGTGGAGGGAGATTGTACTTGTATTTGATACTTACATCAGGAAATGGATTTTGCGTAGCTGTAAAATGAAAGCTGTATCGTCTTCATTCATTATTGTGATTTTTTTTATAACTGTAAAGATCTTCAATGGAACAAGTGAAAATAAGTTTATTACCACATGCATAAAACAGTGGAAAAAATACCACAGCTGTGTCCACCTTTTAAAGACTACCAGTCTTTTTGAGTCCTTTCTTTAAGTCGACTTATAGAAAGTATTTTTGAAATGTGTTTTGGATGAAATGATTTACCACGCAGTACACTTTATACGAAATACAGTACGTTTTACAAAATTCTCCTTTGAAGCACCGATTATTGCTTTCTCAGATGATGCAATCTCTAAGAGACAATAACTCATGACTAAGCACTGATAACATCTCTGAGGTGAGCACAGGAACTTTTATTATAAGTGTGTGTGAAAGAGAACTGAGAGTGTATTAGTTATGTTTGGGCACATTAGTTATCAGGGTGTGAGGCAACAGCCCAGTCTAATGTAAAACTGAATTTGTAAGACAAGGAGGGGAAAGGAGTGATGAGGCGAAGAAGACAACGTATGTTTGAAGAAAAAAATTATTTAAAGGAAAACGATTGTTTTAAAATCGTGTGACTGACTGGAATACTGTGTTTGTTTGTCTGTATGATCCCCTGTCAGTGAGCGTGCTATTTAGGCCAGCAAACCAAGGGACTTGGTCATGTGTGAACAACGTATCTCTTGCTTGTACATAGGTGTGTGTGTGTGTGTGTGACACCATCTGTTTATAGTGCCTGTGTGTGCTTAAATGTGTGCAAAGGTTCTCTCGTTGCCCAGCCGGCAAACTGACCCCGAGCAGTGCTCACTGTGTGTGAGAAACACAATGTCATTTTGTAATATTTTCCTATTATCAAGCAGAACCAGGGAGGCCACTGCTTGTCAACGGCCCTGTCCAACTTGTGGGTGATGGAGAAGAACGGTTAGAGCTCCTAGTACAGAACCCTCCCCTTTCTTTAAATTTTTTTTATTCTGTGCGAGTTTCCCTGAAAGGCTTTAGGGGCTTGTTCTGTAAGGATATGGGTATAAAAGTATCAGCTGTAATTTAAAAAAAACAACAACAACCATACACCAACAAGGAAACTTGATCCTGATTACTTGGACTTGGAGTAATCACATTTCTAATATGTGTGTCTGTTACAAACTTGGGCGATTATGTGTGAAAGACATTGGTGATTACCAAACAGAACACATCTCATGAAAGACGCTATCGAGTTGCTTTCATTTTGTTTTAAATTTGTACACCTTAAAATCACATCAACTAATATTCCTTATCAGTCGTATTTGCTCTGAATATGAGTTTAAACTACCGCACGTATTGAGCCATCTGCCAGCAGAGAGCACAGTGAATCTTCCTGACTTCTCCAGGCCGCCTGATAGAACATCTTGTTTTACCTGATTAAATCTCCAGGTAAATAATTTGTTCAATCATTAACAGTTTACAACCCATGTAGAAGTATAGACACTGTAAACTGCTTTTATCATACCCTGTTATTTTCACAGGGGCTCAATAGCAGTGATAGAGGTGGCCTCTGTTGCTCACACGATAAAGTTTGATTGAAAAACACAAATCATCATCCTCGTCAGGTCTCAAGGCACATCTGTTTTTCAAAGACAGGAACTCCTTCTTTCTTCATATAACAAGGCTACGGCACTGTGCCAAACTATTTAAAAATTTGTTTAGCCAATCGTCATTCAGTCGCTTTACACACTCGGTCTTACTCCTTTTCTTTATCTCGGGCTTCGCTCACAATGTACATGTGTGTGCGTGTGTGTGTGTGTTGGGCCGTGCTGACATGATCGGAGGCGACTGGCCGAAGGGAGAACAAACGCTCTCCCTCCCTCACGGCTGCATCACTTCCCACAGGCTGTTTCCCACGTGTGTGTGTGTGTGTGTGTGTGTGTGTGTGTGTGTGTGTGTGTGTGTGTGTGTGTGTGTGTGTGTGTGTGTGTGTGTGTGTGTGTGTGTGTGTGTGTGTGTGTGTGTGTGTGAGAGAGAGAGAGAGTGGTTTCTCTAGAACAGGAGATAATTAGGTTTAAGCCTCAGAAGAGGAGAATAAAAGGGGAAGGGGAGGATGATGAAGGGGAAAAAAGGTGGTGGGGTTTTGTGCAGAGAGGCAAAGGGAAAGGGGGGGTTATAGATGGAGGAACACAGACAGGGAGTTTAATTTAAGGAAAAGGCCCAGCACAAGAGAGAAGCAGTTTGTAAAGGGACATTGAATGGACTGAACTGAAGAACATGGGAATTTTGAATTAAGTAGATAAGGTGAGGTAAAAAAGTGACGAGAATTACAGGGACACCAGGCAGAGGCAACTGGGAAAGAACATTATAATCTTTTTTTCAAAAGGGTAAAGTGATGTTGAAGTGTGAAAAGAAAAAAGTGTGAAGGGAGGATGTGTGAATGAGGTTGGGGACGTAAGGGGAGGGAAGTGAAGCCATTTTGTGCTAAAGAAGAGAGATTGTCAAGTGAAAGGACATATTCTTACTTATTTAAGCTAGAGGAAGTGGCAAGGGTGTCGAGGACATGGTTGTTAGGGTGCAAAGGGTACTCCTCTTCTGGACTCTGTTATCCTCGATAATTATTACCCTCCTTTTCTGGGATGGTTAGACACAAGGAGAGAAAAAAAAGAGAGGGGGGGGGGCACCAACTCTGTGTTGCATGAGGAGATAGTCTGTAACTGGTCATCTGAAACAGTCCGTCAGCCAGATAGTCGCCCTCCATTGGTTAAATATAGCCGTGGGCGTGTTCATGCCGGAATGATTTGATTGGCTGCCTCAGTGAGTTGTGAAATAACAGCGACCCAACATTATCATGATAGCTCTTGTGTGTGTGCGCCAGCGTGTGTCAGTCTTTGATAAGTCTTTGTGTATTAGGCGTTTGAATAACGTTTGTATTTTATAAATAGGCAGCCCGGTTTAATCACATCTGACACACTTATGACGGTTCACGCCACAAGCGGCACGGCAACGTTCAACAAGCCATTTGTGATGGAAGCCGGTGACATCAGCTACAAGCTGATGGACGACACTTGTTGCCGCACGGTGATGCATATTAGAGTCAAGCTGGTGAAGTGCCAACCAATCATATGCTTTGGTTTCACCCTCTACTGGTCTATCTAAAGCAGATGCCCAGTGCCTTTTATCGACAACGAAAGTTTGAGGATCCGACTGTGTTGTCTTCTCCTTTTTTCTGATGCGTTCGTAGTGCGAACACAGCATTAGACATGTATACTAGAACCACACTAAAGAAAACTCTTCTCTTCTAATCTAAATATGTCTATCCTCGTGATATTACAACACATTTCCCACAGTCATGCCGAGATGAATCTTGTCATTAGACACCCCAAAAGTGGGCCATACAATTTGTTGACCTTGACGGTAGTTGAACGTGTTACTAGCTGCTAACTAGATGGTTTTATACACTTTACTTTCTTACCTGCAAACTTTCTGAATGTGTTAAAGGATTTTTTTTTCTTTGTTCAGTAAGAAGCATTTTTTTAGTTTGTTTTTCTTGAAGAAATGTTACTTTCTTGATTCTTGTTGTTCTCAGTTCGTACTCATGGTTGAATCCACTTATTGTATGTCGCTTTGGATAAAAACGTTAGCTAAATGACGTGATGTAATGTCATGTGAAAGAAGAGAAATAGGACTCCATCACTAGTAGCATACTTATTTTAGCCGTAAAGCTAAAGCAGGAATGGTTATCACACGTGTTCTTCTGAAACTCTGTGCATGATTAAACTTGATGCCTTTAATGCGTCTATAAATGGGCTACTTTACAGTTTGTTTGTTTTTTGAAGGCGTGGGGGATTGCTGGTGCCCTAACCTGGTAGGGTGGAGAGAGGTGTGTGTGTGTGTGTGTGTGGCCTTAAAGGTTTGGAAGCCGCTGCTATAAGCCACGTCTGCTCTCTTTCTTGGTCTGCATAGTTGAATCCGGTCAGTTCAATGTGACTGTGTGTGTGTGGTCCGCGTGCTAATCAGGGCTTCGCACAAAAAACAAAGCTCTTTTGTGGAAGGAATGTGTGTGTGTGTGTGTGTGTGTGTGTGTGTGTGTGTGTGTGTGTGTACACGTATGTGCAATTGAGTATTTTTTTCTGTATATGCTGCAACAGAGCAGGATCCCTCTCCCCGGATGGAGAGAAGCAATAGATGTTGTGTGTAGAGAATGAACAGTATTACAGGGTTGCAACACATTCAATGAATATAACAGAGATGTATGAATAATGAGTATGAGAGTCGTTAGCGGGGTGTAGGGTTCATGGGGTTTTGTGTGTCCGCTTAGCAGGTTGTAGTGTCTGTGTGCTGTTTGTTTATTAAGTTGATGTGATTTTTTGTGTTAGGCCTATTTGGCAGATTTAAAATCAGTTCAGATCGCCGCGAGACAAAGGCGTCTTGTTGCAGTGACCACATCAGCTGACTTAAAGTCAGCTGATGGTGACTGAGTTTGCAGCTGGCAGTCTATGTCTGAATGTGCGTTATTTCTGTGTTTGTATCACACTCAAGTGCAAACAGTATGTGCAGTAGTAGACATGTGCAGTAATACATACTTGTGATTTTTTGTGACGCCTTTAGCTGCATTTGTAACCTTGTGTTGGATTGCATCATATTGGATGCCAGGGTTTGCTTAGTTTCCCCCCTCCAGTATGTACATTAGGTATACAATGTATTACAATGAAACAAATTTTAGCGTAATGTTGTCCACATGTACAACACCTCCACAGGTACAGTCTCAAGATTGAGTCCACACACAAGCAGCTGAAATGATAGTTGGACAGAAACTAAACATTTTAAGAAAGTAAAGCATTGCTTAGCATTACACAATACAGGCGTTTGTATTTTTCTAGCCACTCTATATACATCCAGAAAACTGTCTTATTTAAATGGATTGTTTGATTCCTTTTGGCATTTTGTGAATTCAGGAAAGTAATTGTGTTGATTCATGTCTTTAATCTTTTGTTATCACCCACAAAATAGAATAGACCTATTAATGCTAGAATGCTGATGTTTAGCAGGTAACATGTTTACCATTTTCACCGTCTCAGTTTAGTTCGTTAACATGCTTGAGTTGGCAAAACAATAAATGTTGCTCAGAATGTGTTAAACATTTCACAGCTATCCATCAAGTAGTTGTCAAGAGACGGACAAACCACAAATGATGACAAATTGTTTTGCGCCAAACAAAGTGTCAGGGGATCCTTGGGGGAACCGTGTGTGTCAGGAACCCTGGACGTCCAGACAAAATGTTAGGATATCTCTCAATATGTGAACACTTTTAATGAGACTTTATGAAAGATTGAATATTTTGACAAACAAAGCGTGTTTTACTGTGCCACAGCCTTTTATCTGATAGGCAGTTGGAATTCAGAATGTTTTCATTGGTCTGTCTCCCCTAGATGACCGGACACTACTTGAATCCACTCAAAGTAAGTAATTCATATTGAAACAGGGGAAGACAGGAGAACTGAATAATTACATTTCAACCTTATGTCTGGGATGACCTGATGAAACCTGTGGTCCCACTCCTCTCTGTCCGTCACATTGCTTCAACAGTCTGGAGGATCCAACAATTCAACAAAGTCTCAACCCCACGTTGACGTATACTGGCTTAACCAGAGATGTTATTCACTGCTTCGAGAGCAACCGCTTCCCATTAGTATAAGGTCCACTGGAAATGCACAGTAAGAGTCGCTGCTCTGTCTTTGACGTCATTTTACGTATAATTACTTTTCTGTGCCAAATTAAATCACTTGTGCTTTTTACATGTGATCTATGTATATATTCCTATCCTCTTAAAGTCTGCTGGTAACAGAGACTACAACAAGTGTGGCCTGGATTTCATAAAAGCATTAATAAACAGCAAGAACTAAATACAAACCCTGCATTGTAGCAGTTCAATACAAAGACCAAATCCCCAGAACACAGACCAAGAAAACAAGTTTGCTTAACGGTAGCTAGTTAGAGGGGAAACAATGTTTTTCAGAGTTGGCTTATCTTAGTCTGAGAGGATTTAATGATTGTTATTGCTGAGTTTTGGCAGCCAAATACCTTAAAGTGTATACACTGACTGTTAAAGCACAGTGGTGTGATAGGATAAGCCAATGGGTCAATAATACATTTTCAACGTATAGTCCAACATATGGTCAGCAGCTATATCATCATAGCCTGCTAACAAGAATACTTAAACTCATGAGTATCTGCAGAGGGGATGCACTTTCAACAAGCTTCGCCCTTTGATTTTAAAAGGTACAGCGTGGTGACTAATGCTACGGGCTGGGGTCCCCAGCCAATACAAATATTTTGACTACTTGGCGCAGAAATATTGATAATAAAAACATTCACACACATAATAACTGGAAAGGATTATTGCAATGTTTTGGGTGTGATTTTCTGTGCAGCTGTTACCCGACTGCCAATTAGGCATCGGTTATGGCACTGTACGCTCTGCAACTGGCACACACACCTGAGCACAGGTGAGCACAGGTGCTCACCTGTGCTCAGGTGTGTGTCCGCACCGGTGTTTCATTGTAGAAATCAGTCAGTGGGGAGGCAGGAAGGAAGGGTGCATCGGTGTGGTTTGTAATTCATAGTTAATTACACATTGAAGAGTAAAGGGAGCAGAGGAGAGGAGTTAAAAAGAAGAAGAAGAAGAAGAAGAAGAAGAAGAAGAAGAAGAAGAGATAATTAGGAATGAAGAAAGAGAGATTATATCAAAAATCTTTAATTCACTTAAAACAATGTAAAACTTAAACAAATCAACAAACAAGGAAAACACAGATATAAAGGCTTTTGTCTCCACATATTGTCGGCTCTCTGGTCCAGTTTTGTTTGTTGAGTCCTTTTACACATTTGGTGTAGATCAACTTGTGGAGGTCCAGGAGTATGCGCTCTGTTTCCCTGAACAGTGGTCCTGAGACCCCATTCAGCTTTGGAAAATATCCTAGATCCAGAAAAGGATTGTCGGAAGCTTGCTCTGCTTTTTCGTACTCCTGCAGCATCTCGAGCTCGTCCTCCGTCAGTTTCCCCGCCCATCTACACAGGAATCTTGTGCTCTGGCGGATGGAATCCAGCCCGAGCAGAGAAGCCACTGCAGACGCGTCTCCCAGTGCTGCCTACACCCGTCTCCTCTGGGTGCTGGTTCCAGAGGAGCACAGCATGCTGGTCAGACCTGGTGATTTGCCGCCTTCGATGCCCAACCTGGCTCCTTCAGCAGCCTGCTCTCCACCACCTGCTCCACTTCCGGAGACTCCGGGCGAAACCTTTTAGAGAACAGGATCCCCATCCACCCTATTGGTGGTACTCCTGCTTAAATTAAGAATTAAATTAAATAATGAAACCCAACAAACAAAACGTCATCTTTGACTTGAAAAGACCCGTGAGATCTTAGTGTTCTTCATCCCATTCCATTATTGTCAATTTAGTTGTTTATCTGTCACGCCCAGGCAGAGAACAGGACACATCTTTATTTGAAAAAAGACTAACTAAAAACGTATCTAATAAACTAAATCCACGCTACAAAAACTTACAAAATCATAATCGCTCTCTAGGAGGAATCCATTGAAATAAATAAACAAAGGCTTGCACACTGGCACAGGACAGAGGGAAGACACAGACTATAAGCACATGAGGGTAATGGGGAACAGGTGGAGACAATCAGGAATTAGGGGAGACAATCAGACAGGTGACACATGAGGAAAGGGAAGTGACCTGAAACGAGAGGAGAGTTACTATTTCAAAATAAAACAGGAAATGACAGAACAACAACATGCAGCACCATAAAACAACCCAACAACTTCACCGCAGTGTGACATTATCTTTAAAAAGGATTTTCATTATTCCTCCTATATTCCTCCTCCGTTAAAACATTGGAGAGCTTCCCCTCGTCAGAAAGGTAGTCTCCTAACGCGACTCCCCGTTCACCTTTCTGTCAAAAAAGCGTTATTTTCCCCACACTGAATCCATTGGTTCTCTTACGTCCAGCAGCAAACTGTGCATCAGTAAAGTCTTCCTCCTTACTGGACTCATCCTCTGCTGCTCGTCGGCTTCCCATACTTAATGACACTTTTTATGGCCTGTGAGTTTTCCTGACTCCTTGTTTTTCTCTTCAGCTGAGGGATTTTAAACACCTCCTCACCCCCCTCCCTCGTCCACCTGACTTCTTTCACCTCTTTTCCACTGTCACACTTTTCTTTTTCTCCTACTAATGTATGTTTAAGGACAGACCTTCCTCTGGTGTCCCTTTCTACCACAACTAAAACATTTCATTCACTCTTCATTCCTGTTTTTGAGGACCATGAACAGCTGTCTCCTATGTGACACCATTTGCTTTAAGAGGCGGGACTTGCACCTAGAGGACAGCTTCTTCACCTGAGATACTACTCTGGCATGTCCGGAGAGTTCTTCCATTATTGTCTCGTCCTTAATGAACGGTGGGACGCACAGAGGAAGAACGGATACCTAAGTGTCACTCACCACGACCCTATGGAGGACCAAAAATGACTTAAGTATAAATAAATAAATAAATGAATAAATATAGGAATAAATAAATAAATGCTTAAATAAATGTATAAATAAATAAATAAATGCTTAAACAAATGTGTAAATACATAAATATAAGTTATAAATCAACAGAACATCATTAAATATATATATTTCTACATTTCTGTATTTCTTCATTTATTTATTTCTCTATTTATGTGTCCACACGTATTTCTTCATTTATTTATGTGTGACATTTACGTGTCCGTATATTCAAATGAGCTGGGCCTCTGTCTAAAGCCTGATTGGTCACAGGAGTGTGATGCACCTGGTGTGTTATGCTCTACTACTCCTGCCTCGCTCAGCTCACCGTTAACAGAGGTTAGCCTAGCCCTAGACAGCTTTTTGACTTCAGCCGTTTATCAATTCCAAGAACACTGAGAACAGACTTGTGTTCTTTTGGAGTCCGGTCTTGGAGTCTGGTCTTGGGGGTCTGGTCTTGGGGGTCCGGTCTTGGGGGTTTGGTCTTGGAGTCCGGTCTTGCAGTCTGGTCTTGGGGGTCTGGTCTTGGGGGTCTGGCCTTGGGAGTCCAGACTCTCGAGGACGCAGGACTGTCTTTCAGGTCTTGTGACGTCACCACATCAACTGTTCTTGTTCGTGAATTTATCAATTATTCACTGTAACATACTTTACAGACTTGGAGTAGAATGTGTTGCGGTGTTCACTGTCGTTTGGCGTAGGCTACGAATAAACGGTAATACATATACAACGTCTCGTAGCTTTCCTGACCCAGGGTCGCTACAATATGAAGTTATGAATCTTAACCCTCAGTCAAATTAACGTAACGTTATCTTTCAATAAATAATAAACTATTTGTGCTCTTTAGATCCTCCCAAACCTATTTATATTTCATGTTTAGCCGCTACGGAGACATCAGAGCTCATTTGAATATACGGACACGTAAATGTCACACATAAATAAATGAAGAAATACGTGTGGACACATAAATAGAGAAATAAATAAATGAAGAAATACAGAAATGTAGAAATATATATATTTAATGATTTTCTGTTGATTTATAACTTATATTTATTTATTTATTTATTTACACATTTATTTAAGCATTTATTTATTTATTCATACATTTATTTAAGCATTTATTTATTTATTTATACATTTATTTAAGCATTTATTTATTTATTTATACATTTATTTAAGCATTTATTTATTTATTCCTATATTTATTCATTTATTTATTTATTTATACTTAAGTCATTTTTAGTCCTCCATACGACCCTGTCTCTACCACCGTATTGGATTTATTATATGCTGTCTACAAACATGACCACAGCATTGTTCACCTTCCTCACTGCCAGGCCCCAGTCCTCCACGGAGCACGAGAACACCGGTGTAATCTTCACGCCGTGTTTCCTGGTCCTCTTGTGCAGCTCCATGCTACTGCCTAGCATGCCAAGCACGCGCTGCTCGACTGCACACACACACACAGACACTACAACTGCTAACCAGACGCACACAACCCTGTGAACCCTACACCCCACTATCTACTCTCATACAACACATTACCCAGTGAAGACAGTTATAAATAGCTAGTATCACTCTCAGAACCATGCTCCATCAGCTTAGCACTCCTTCCACTCAGAGAGAGAGAGAGAGAGAGAGAGAGAGAGAGAGAGAGAGAGAGAGAGAGAGAGAGCTCGTGACAGTGAAACAGATAGATAATGGCAGACGGATTTAATGAGGTCTTCCCACATGTAATACGGAACTGTAATTATTCCCCTCTCCTGTCCTCCTGGGTTTAAAAGCATGTGTGTGCATCTCCTAAAGCAGTGTGAAGCAGACCGTGTCCCTTGGCACAATAAAGTCTTCATCACCACGTGGCCAAACCTGGAGCCAGGACTCCTCTCCAGCAAGGGATTTATTGTTGGACTCAAAAACCTCCAAAAGTGCCTGTCATAGTCTCCACACTATACGGGCTGTTTGGAAGATGAGCTATGAAAATGACATTTGTTCAAAGACAGGACACTTTTTAAATATTGTATATATATATATATATATATATATATATATATTTGTACTTGTTCTCATATATGCAAATAATCCCAACTGTGGAGGTAAATTAGTTTTTCTGAATAGATTGTCTTTAAAACGTTTAAGTGCATCACATGTGTTCATTCACCCAATATTATGTAATACAACAAGAATCAAACCTATACCATTTTATCATTATGTGTCCTGGATAAAACTTTGAACCAGTGTCACTCTGACTTTACACAAGAGTACATATAAAGGACAACAAGGACAGTCATAGGCCACACCAGCGACTCTGTAGGCCAGACCTAGGCGTTATATGGCCCACGGGCCACATCCGGCCCTTTGGTTGACTTTGAACGGCCCGTGTAAGGTTAATTGGAAATTACAAAATAAAAATATTGTTATTATTATTATAAACATAAATAAACATATTGTCTTATTTTACCTCATGCATGGACTGAAGCTTTTTATGATGTTGTTTTAGTGATTTATTTATTTCATTACATGCTTTTCTTCAGAGATATTGATTACCTGATTGCCTGCATCAAAGTTTATTGGATAAATGTCACAGATGGTAAAAAAACGTTCACATTTTGTTTACCATTGTTTTGGGAAAATTTGATTGAATAAATTACATTTTTTGCAAGGCAAACTCACTTTATCATTGCTTAATTATGATATATACTCTTACCAGCTTGTCAAAACAATGCTATTTACTGCTTTTTATAAAGAAATACAATTAATAATATGAAGAATTGAGTTCAGCCTTTTGGCCGGCCCTCCACAATATTTTCAGTTTCTCATGTGGCCCCATAGAAAATATAATTGCCCACCCCTGCTGTAGGCTCTACTCAGACACAATGTTCCTTTGAGCTAAATACTAACAGGCGCTAACATGCGCATTGGGAATGGCTTTAGTTCAGCTTTTTTTCTTTGACAGCTCTGCTGTTTTTTTGCCCAATTGATGCAGTGTTACTCTATTTCAATGTTTTGTAGAGGCATTTTATCCCAAACCACACATGTCAACCTCATGGAGGCGCTGTAGAGGAAAGGTCAGAGGATCACCAAAGTCAATAGGATTCAACCTCTGGAAACCGTCAATATTTGGACCAAAGTTAATGGCAATCCATCCAATAGATGAGATATTGTTTACGATGGACCAAAGTAGTGGACCAACCAACAACTATTAACAAAGTAATGAGTGGGCATGGATGTGTTTGGGAGTATGTCTGCTCAGGATGCTATGGCTTGACCTCAAGGTGTGATGTCAAGTGAGTGAAGTCAGATGACGGAGCAGCTGATGCCTCCATGCCACTGTGTGTGTTTGTGTGTGTGTGTGTGTGTGTGTGTGTGTGTGTGTGTGTGTGTGGGGGGGGGGACTTTTGATTCTGACCCCTTCCGCTATTTATAGCTTCTTTTTTTTCTCATTATCTGCCTTCTCTTTTATGCTCTCGCTCATACCCATTACCACCCCTCACATTTTTGTCCCCTTTCTCTTTCCCTCTTTACTTTCACGCTCCCGTACACAAACACACACACACTCACATACACTCACTCACTCACTCACACACTCACTGTGTAAGTAACTGTCCAGCAGTGTTGACAGGAGTTGGTCAGCGTGCACTTTGTCACGACTAAGAGCTCTGTCGACAAAGACCACAACGTGAGTGGCTGGATATAAACTAACAGCATAGCAATGTGGACCCGATCATACAGGGTCCTGTGTGTGTGTGTGTGTGTGTGTGTGTGTGTGTGTGTGCGTGTGTGTGTCAGGATAAACAGGGTTAGCTAGCAACAATGCAGAACAAGAATTGACACCTAATTGTGGCGTGTGATTTGTAGCCTTAGTGTTTTTTTTGTGTTTGCATGAGTAGGTGTGAGGATACAAATATGAGAGTGGGGGATAATGTGATCCAGAGAGGGGAGAGACAGGCATGTTGTGTTCCACAAAACGACATAAGCCGTGTTTGCATCCGAAGCATATTCGGCAAGAGAAGTCTTGCAACGACTACAAGGTCTTCTCTTCTACTCTCATTCTTTTTTTATCTTGCGGACTGTCTGTACCGCTGCGTCGTGTTAGAACGAACCGTGTTTGGCTTCAGATTAGATCAAATGTAAATGCCACTGATGGAAGAGCGTCTGTCTGTCTAACACTCTGATGTCAGTACCCGGAGTCACCTTCACACAAAAGAACTGAGGAGGATGCTTGACTTCAATATTGTTTACTAAATAAATATAAATCTTAATTATAAATGCAATTTACTTTTAGAAACGGGAGTTTTTATATATATACAGGACTGTCTCAGAAAATTATAATATTGTGATAAAGTTCTTTATTTTCTGTAATGCAATTAAAAAAACAAAAATGTCATGCATTCTGGATTCATTACAAATCAACTGAAATATTGCAAGCCTTTTATTCTTTTAATATTGCTGATTGTGGCTTACAGCTTAAGAAAACTCAAACTCTAAATATTAGAATATCATGAAAAAGTATACTAGTAGAGTATTCAACTAATCACTTGAATCGTCTAATTTACTCGAAACACCTGGCTCCTTCAGCAGCCTGCTCTCCACCACCTGCTCCACTTCCGGAGACTCCGGGGGAAACCTTTTAGAGAACAGGATCCCCATCCACCCTATTGGTGGTACTCCTGCTTAAATTAAGAATTAAATTAAATAATGAAACCCAACAATCTGAGTTTTCTAAAATATATATATATATATTTTTAAACTCCAATTTCTAAAACTAAATTGCATTTATAATTAAGATATATAATATATATATATATATATATATATATATATATATATATATATATATATATATAAAACTAAATTGCCTAGTTTTAAAACTTCCCATTTCTAAAACTAGCATTTGTAATTAAGATTTATACATATAAATAAATGTTATATATATATATATATATATATATATATATATATATATATATATATATATATATATATAGATACTTACTTACTTACTTATATATATATATAAAAAAAAATACATTCATTAACGTCCAAGGTTATATTCTCAAAATATAATTCAGTGTGGCTGTTGTTAGCTCGATAATGGGACAGGCATGACTGATGAAGTTCAGCTGACTGTGAGGGTGGCTATCCTCCCTTTACCTTCCCATCCGAGGAAAAAACTATATCTTCGACCAATACAGTGATGAATACTGCCTCTATATGTGTGATTATTGCTTCACCATCATCAGGAAATCTAAAGCACAAGTGTGTCCCGAATCCATGCAACGCTCTAATTTAAAGCACATATTAACTGGGGAAGTAATGCATACTGAAACCTAACAATATGAATACTTCAGACCAATACATCTGTGTGTTGTTGGCATACACCATTCCCCCTCAATGCAATACACAACAGAAACGGAAGAGCTTCCATAGGTGAGACACATTTTAGAAAGATCTTGAGGCTTAAATCTGAAGACGGACATTTTGTTTTCTGTTTTGTGGAATGGAAGAGACATTCACTGTTTAGTTGACATCAAACACGTAGTCTTTCCTGTTAGTAGAACACGCCTCGCCTCTATTAGACAGTTTCACACACTTTTATGTCAACGTAATTGTTGCTTATTGCCTTTGCAACACTTGCTATATGTCCACAATGGCAGCCATATCATGGAATGATGCTGTGGCTAAATTGCCCATATGTCTGTCCTACAGTCCATCTGTCAGTCCCGGCGTGAAACTAAACTGCGTTTCAGGTCACCGTGCAGATTGTGCCAAAGCTACGGGAAATGACGCATACACACCGACACACACAGGGCTCTCTCTTTGCCAACACAAGCGCTTGGACAGTAGGTAATGAGAAAAGGTCCTCATGCATGGAAGCTCACGTCGAGCGGCCAGCCAATCCATAACACGCACACACCCACACACATGCACACACAAACAAAAACAATTGCTTGATACACGTCTATCACTTGCTGCAACACTTTGTTCTTTTTTCACTTCAGTTGTCTCTCTTTTTGTGACTGTCCTGTCTTTTCTTTCCGTCACTCAATCTTTCTCACTCTTCCTGGGATTAATACGATAATAATGTTTCTAGGAAGACGGTAATCATTCTACCGTGTTCCTTCATCACCTCTCGCCCACACTGTCATCTTTTTTAACTGGTTAAAGATTGGGTGGGAGGGTTAAATTCAATTCCAGGTTGAGAAACACAGTTTACAAATTCATATTGCTTATCATTTCGGTACAACACCTTTTGTTCTAAATTGATGCCATGATTTATGAGAATGAGGTTGATGTATCGTATGTCTCATGTTAGAAGGATGGAGATCCCGCTACATCAGAAATTTGTTTCCAGAAACTGTTAAACACACTTCAACCTTCCTCTTGGCATCTGCAGCTCTATACGCGGTTTATGCCGACACTGCGACATTCAATTTGGAGCTTGTCCTCAGTTCACCTCTCGTTCCAAGGAACGACGGAGGGAAACATTTTTGAAAAATGTCTGCTTGGCAAGTGTGACAACAGCAAAGATTAAAAAGCCACACTAGAGAAGGACCAACAGATTTATATTGTATCCAAGGATACTGTGTGTATTCATCCATATACATAGTCATTACCCATTGTGCACATTGTACAGATAAGAATTAGTGATGCAGCAATTCATCGGCCGAACATCACGTCATCCGGTATTCGCTTTGCTGGCCACCGTGAGCCTTTCGGCATTTGAGGTTCCATTCGGCGATGGCAGTTGACCAAATCTCGTCTCTCAGTTTTGTCGCATTGATTTTGCGCCTGTTAAATATTGTGTTGTGGTTGGACGCAGACAACAGTAATCAGCTGCTGATTCAGATAAGACGCCACTGGCACACAGTCAGCTGTGTAGTACGCAACTTAGTTTACAAACAAATATATGTTAGTTGGGTATGCAAGTAGGCAAGTAGCCCACTGACACATTCTGCTAGTGAAGTATGTCAGTAGACTTAGCAATTTTAATTTAGACTCTTTCAAAGACATTGAAATTAACTGCTGAATGACTTTAAAAAAAAGGATATATCAGTTTCCTTTGCACAGAAAATGGAAGAAAATAACAGAGACATCAAAATAAATGAATAACAAAAATATCTGCATTGGCTATTGGCAAAGTTTGTTATTTTAAATAGCGGTACCACGTATCGGTTCAGATTTCCTCACAATAAAAATCACTCGTAGTCCCAGTGTGTGATCCGTGCTATAGGACCGACAGGCTGATTGATCTGAAACAGTACAGAACTGTGCTCTCCTCCAGACCACAAACACACACACATGCACGTACATTCACACAGACACACACACACATACACACACACACACACACACACACACACACACACCAACTTGTATACAAACATATGGTGGAACATGTTTGTAAGATGTCAAGACACAGCGTAGATGTTTTTAAGACAGAGCTGTTCTATGTATTAATAACTCTGTTAAATGGATACAGTGTTTCCCCTACCATTAGAACAGGGTTTTCGTGCCCCCCCCAGCCCGCCCCCTTCAACACATGTCTGCTAGTGCTGCAGCGCGCTGCGCGCGCCGGCGCATCAAAGCTCTGCTTCCGCACACGGGAGAGCACCCTCGCGCTCACTAGCCCCCCCCTCATAGTCAGTGCATTACCTACAGTCAGTGCTGTCCGCTTGTCCTCAGTTTGGAGGAACTATCAGGACTGGAGGCAGAGCAATGTACTGCTGTGGATGGGGCCAGCAGCAACATGTACTTTAGTCACCTAAACAAATAACATAACAATCAATAAATCTATATCTGTATGGGTGTATGCTATCTTTATAATATTTTCACAATTTTAGCTTTCTGTCGGACAATCGTTTCTGTTGGGGAAATTAAGCCATTATCCTTTGTCTAAACATTGTACATTTTTAATTGAAATGAGACTTTGAAACCAAACTTGAGAAGCTGGATCGATAAACAGTTCTGTAAACGATCTCTCGAAAGCCTGAATGTGTAGCATGATGACAGATCTTCAATAGAATGAGACAAATGCACTCAGAGTTCATAGAGATGTCTCAAGAAGGTGCCAGTTTCAATCCTCAGTCTTTTCTGGGCAAAGATCATGTTCACTGGGTTAATTTATGTGTGGGGATGTTGTCAGTCTGTATTGCCTCAGCAATGTGGCCACAACCTGTCTTTCTGTCAGTCAACTGTTTTCTGCTGTCCCGTCTGTTGTTCATCACTCTCTCAATTCCCTTGTTTGACTTTGTCTGGTTTGTCCATCTGTACTTTCCCCCTGCCTGTCTGTCTGCCCGGGTAACTGTCTAACCATCTGTCGGTGTGTCCTTGTGTGCATGACATTTAAAACAGCAGGATGGGCTGCTGCTTGCACTGTGTGCCTGAATGTCAGCTTTGCCTACTGGTTATGCCCCCCGCCCCTGCTCTCTCTTTTTTGTGTTTTGTTGTAACCCTCCAACCTGTTTCTCTCTTACCCCTCGTCCAATTCTTCTGACACTTTCTCCCTCTTTTTCTTTTACATGACCATATTATCCCAAGAAAACTTTCGATGTGTTACCGTGTCTTCTGTGTAGCTCTCCATCCATAATGTACGGATCTGTCGATTTATGTAATAAATATTGATTGCAGGAAGGAAAGAAAGGAGCTGAACTGTGGAAAATACGCCTATACATGCACACAAACTTCTAACTTCTGACTCTACTCCTGTGTTTTCTTGTTTTCTGTCTGTCTCTATAAGAAGTATGAAAGGGGGCCGTTGGTCCTGTCTCTGCTCACAATGGCAGCCCAAACTGACCCACTGACTAACGTATATGTATTTGTGTGTGTTTAGGATCATCCATGAGGACGGTTTCTCTGGCGACGACGTGAAGCAGTACAAGCCCGTCGTTTACAGCAACACCATCCAATCTCTGGCTGCCATCGTTCGTGCCATGGATACACTGGGCCTGGAATATGGAGACAAAGAACGGAAGGTCAGTGCTCGTCCCCCTGGTCACAAACATACACACACACATACACACTCACACACGCACGCACACACAAAAATAGACACAAGCACATTTTTCCAAACACCACACACAGAATTGAATCTCGCGCGCACACACATGGCGACATTTACTCTTTCGAATACTTTTGCCAAATTTGTGTCGTGTGATATGGCATGCAGTCAAACTGAAATGTAGCACAGAAACCAGATTGCCACAGATAGAAATGTCACAACGGTGTTTATATTCTCAAGTCCGAAACAGTGATCTGAACTAAATCAAGATATCAACCAACATGAGCCACTATGCTAATTCTCCAAATGCCGAGCTCCCTGTTCTGAATGCAGCAAGTAGCCACTGGAAGAATGTCATAAGAACTGATGTAGTTCAGGGAGAGGGCACCGTGTGCCTTACATGGGGCGACTGTCTTTCAACCAAAGCACCAGGAGTACAGCTCTTGTATCAGACCTGATACAGTACCTCTGAGCAAGAGACCAATCTCTGCCAGCTCCAGGTCCTTGCCACGACCTCTCAGAAAATACACCTCTGTATGGGGATAATCATATCTCACCGTATTTGAATTGTCTCTATATGATCTGTCACGGACACAACTGTTGCTGCTGTGCACTTCGGTCAGAAGCTGTGCCTTCGTGCATGGCAAATGTGCAAATTGAACAGAGGTTGAATGTGTTTGTCACAGCCTCATGAAGCTGGTGTTGCAACATGTTGTTTTGGAGAGAAATCCTCACATCATTAGCATGTTCTACCCACGTTGATGAAGCAACCTAATGATGTTTGTTTGTGCATCAGAAGTTGCAGAGACACAAGAAGGACTCACTTGTTTGTGAGTTACTTCAGTGACTTTATAGATAATGAACCAAATCCAACAGCAAAGGTCCTTCCGGTGCTGCACTAGAGAGATGCACATGACACACTCTTCCAGTGACTAGGCCAAAGGCTCGCAAGCACATGATGCAAGGACTGGCAGATTTGTGTTGATGCCTAATCCACACCCTTCCTGTGCAGATGCAATGCATACCATTTGGTCTGGTTGAACATGTCTACTCAGCGGTGTGCAGCTGCGCCGGTCTCTGTAGCAGAGCGTATATTCGGCTCTCAGCTGGAGGTGAAACCTCGTCCGTGTATTTTTGTTTGGGTATCATCCTTAACAAGTGCTTGTCATCATTTCTCAGGCAGAAACTTCAATCCACAACAGTAACAGCAACATATTGATTGCTTGCACATGCTTCATTGAGCAGAAGAAATGCATTTATGATTTTCTTTTAGATCCGATGGTGAAACAGAATCGGACAACAATATTTCTAAGCTCCTTATCATATTGAAAATCGTTTTTTTCCTCCTTGGCTTTTAAAACCGTTTAAAACCAACTTTGCCTTTTGATTTTATTGAGTGTCAGCTTGTCGTCACTCTATTTTCTTGTATATATTAAACTGTCTACACCAGCACTGATTTGAGGCTTAATGGGAAAAGCTGCCATCCAACCCTGTCATGCTCGTACCATGAAGAATCATGCCAATCTAAGTTAGCCCTGCTTCTAAATGCCCTAAATCCTACAGCCTACAAGTACAATACAGACTATGATACGCTAATTGAGAATTATGATTCTAATCCACTGAAGAGTTTCTCCCAATACAGTGCAATGGAAGGTTAATTCTAGAATTGTGAAGACGCTGGGCCATAATATACCAACCTCTCTCTTGGCACATGTTCGGTTTCAAGCCATTAGAGATTTGATTTAGCTGCACCAGTGGTACCATGTTTTCAATGTTGCGTATAGAGGGAGAGCAATTAGACTCCCTTACCTACAGTCTGGTGTATGCTGTCCAGTGTTAATAGTGTCACTGCTGACAATGATGTGTTGTTGTAGATGATAAGGAGGTTTAATGGCGTAACGATGGTGATGATCATAATGTCTGACTAATAATGCTTCAGTGAATACAGGGTTGAACTAATTAGATGACTCCGTTTGGTCCAAACTGGCCTCTAACTCTTCCTGTCTGTCTTGTTGGTAGCACTTTTTCTTATTAAAAGAAGCTTCAAATTTCTCTTTTTCTGTCTTTCTTCTATCTCTCGCTCTCTCCCTCTCTCCCTCTCTTAACCTTATCCAAAGGAACCGTGTATTTGTAATTACAATTAGGACCTTGTGTGTGTGTGTAATATCTTGGTATTGCTCATCTACGAGTCATTATGCCCATAGATCCATGAAGGGGAAAAGGACACTCTGTATGCGTGTAAAGAAAACTTCCTCCTCCATGTTATTTGTATACAGTAGAAATCTAATGAATGGGAGATATATTATTGTATACTTGCCTTGATTAAAAAAAACATTTCCATTAGTAGTTTTAATAATGTGTTGCTTTTTTATTAATTACGGTTCTTTTATAGAGGTTAAAAGCACCACAATTACACACCAGTGTTGTTATTGTTAGCTGTCAGCAGACAAGCTGAGCAGCATGAATGGAAATTAATCAAACTGTAATTTTGCTTATCTTGAAAAGTGAATTGTGAACTTTATGTCTTCTTCACAAAGCATAGACAGGTTGTGTGTGCTTGTGTGTGTGTGTGTGTGTGTGTGTGTGTGTGTGTGGAGGTGAAGTTACTGTCAGTAGTCTTTGTACTGACATGAAACTAACATTTTGAAACCTGAACATTGGTTACTATTAAGTGCAGAATGGTATCAAAATAGATTTCAAGACCAAGTGTAAAAGTGAAGGATTAAAAAAAAGATGGGCGGAGGAAAATAAAAAGAGTGTTGAAGAGAGACGTATTGTAGTTTACACGAAAGCTAAAAAGCATGAGAGGGAAAGAGGAAGGAAAGAAGATTATTTAAAAGAGAATGGAGGGAATGTGACAGAGGACGAGAAACAGATCGAGAGACCAGACTGCGCTGTGTATAAACTACCCTCTACATCTGACTTCCCCTCAAAGTAACCGGAGGACTTCGAGATGTTCTTCTCACGTCTATGAAGGACGAGGAGTAGAGCTCCAAAATGGAACAAGAATTCATTTGTCTCAAAATATATATGTATATCTATAGAGCTGTTGCATATAAATGTATATCTATAGAGCTGTTGCAATCAGCTGTGGATGATGTCCAATGTTAAATGTAAAATAGGTTAATTTTTTTCACCCCCCACTCTTTTAACACCGTCATGGCATTTTGACTTTTTTTGACCTCCCACTTAAAGTAGTCACAACATTTACCTTGCTCTTTAAATATTTTTTCCCAAAGCTTTTTTCCAACCAATCTTCTGATAACTCCCCCCAAACACACACACACACACACACACACACACACACACACACACACACACACACACACACACACACACACACACACACACACACACACACAGTTTTAACCAGCCTTGGCGAGTTGCTGTGGCAACCCAGTGTTTTGCCTGTCTCTCAATACATTCCGCAAGCGCATGTCCAAGGGCACTGTGACACACACACGCACACACACACACACACACACACACACACACACACACACACACACACAATGATAGCGGAGCAGGTTTGAAGAGCAGGCTTGAAATAGACGCGTTGTCACTGCTGTGTGAATCTCCAAGTAGTTTTCACTCAGGTCCAAAGAAGAAGAAGCTGCTGCCACTCATTTTGTGAATAGCTGGAAAAGCTCCAGGATTCTAATAAAACATATATGCAGTATTCTTTTTTTTAGGACCACAAGCTTGAACTCAAGCTTTCATTTTGATCTCCACTAGACAACTGTCAGGTTTTTGTTCCAGCATCAAACCGAACACACAACCATATTTTGCTATGAGACACATTCACTTGTCTCACTGATGCTCATAACAGGTTAAATCCTTAAGATAAGAATGAACACTATTTTGAACCACTTAGTAGCCTCTTAGCAAATTGCTCTGACTAAATGTAAGTGCCCTCTCATGAGTTTGTCTAGGCCTTTTATTGTGAAAGGGAAGACTGAAAATAAGTGCAGCTTTAATGTGCCGTCGTTGACAAGGTGGGAGCTCAGTTTTCTTTCACCTCGACTGTACTGGTTGTGCAGAACTGAAATCTAATCTGAAGGACTGACTGCAGAGCTTCTGTGTATCTTTTTAGAAGTGAGCCTACAGCAATATTACATATTTATTTCTTAGTTGTTTTCTTTTTGAGCGTGCACCAGTGTCTACGTTACTGATGCTCAGGCCTTAGGATCCATTTTCTATACACTAATTGCTTCAATGCATCCGCAGAATTCTGTGGGTGAAAATCCACCAGCCTTACATAATGTGTAAGCATTGCATGCTCAACATTGTTTGCCCAGTTCTGCTAGACCGGCTTGTAGAATAAAATAAAGCCAGACACACACACACACACACACACACACACACACACACACACACACACACACACACACACACACACACACACACACCGCACAGACACACAGACCATAAGTGATATGTTTTTTCTTATAGGGCCAGCCATGAGGTGCCCTCTTCATTTTCTTATTGGCTTATCATCATATTCTACACCAATCCCATTGCTCTTGCCTAAACCTGATCAACCCAACCAATGAGGGCAACGAGTAACAGACCATGAGAGGCAGAGGGAGGCGAGTCATGACTGCCATTCTAGGAAAGGAAACTTGTGACGTACTGTACTAATAGCATACACTTTAGATAGAGATTAACTCTAGCTAAAAGGATACATTTCCATTTCCAAGTCCATCATTTTCTTCAAGCAGACAAACAACTTGTGAAAGCAAGTTCTTTTAGCATACATGCCAACCTTACTGATTTAATCATGTCATTAATACAGTGTTTGTTGTGCCATCTAGAACACACTTTGGAGATAGAAGCAAGAAAAGAGAATTTAGGACGCAGCTGCTGTTCGACTGCAGCAGGCTCGTAGACAACTGACATCAGAAAAAAACACTTTGTATCTCGAAGGACTCTTGAATGCGATGGAGGGTGGAGGGGGGAGGACGAGAGAGATAGAAGGAACAGAGGGACGAGATGAAGCGAGAGAGAGAAAATAATGAAGAGAGAGAAAACTGGCAGACAGGTTGTTGCCTGTTGTTGTGGCAACCAGCTAGTTATCCTCATGGGTTAGTGAGAGAGTGTGTGTTAGTTTTAATATGTGGGTATGTGACCAACGCCCCTCTGATGATAATGTTCCCTCTGCTCATTAAAGAATACAAGAACCTGCACATGGCCACACTTAAGTGTTGTTTAAAGTGGAGGTAAGTACGACGTATAGTTTCCTTCACTTATTTGTGTTGTATCCTTACTTTTTAACAGACACACCATTTAAACTTCAACAACCACTTTCTTTTGTTTAAAATGTTACAGAAGTACTTTGAGGCAATGCACAGTCTATACAACCTATAATACCTCCAGCAACTGCATTTAAACCAAACAAATACTGCTGGAGACATTCAATATATCTTTCTGACTGTCAACAAATCCCATGACATAATAGCTTTCTCCTCTGACCATAAAGCTCCAATGCACTAGCCTGCTTCCATAAATATTAAATGTATATTTAGATGCAACTTAAAATAGTCCCCTACAAAATGCATTATTTTCTACTATTTGATAAATGGTTACTACATCAACTAGCTTGTGTTTGCAGATAAGATTAATTTGAATTTGTTTTCTATTTAACCTATCAAAGTGATAAAAAAACAAAAACATTTTCAGCACCAAATGTAATATAGTTTGTATTGAATTACCCAAAAGACAAGTGTGGATAGTGGTGTTGTAAAAAAAGAAAAGAAAAGAAGCTCCTCCTAATTTGCTGTTTTTTACCTTTTTTTTTGCAGTAAAAAACACAAAAATGCTTTATTTCTGTGATAAGGTGTGCTTTAGTAAAAAGCGGATATTAGTACACTTTGTTATTGCCAGGGACAAGCAGGATGTGGATCATACCCGGCTGGGAATGGATGAGTCACTAATGAAAAGGTTAGAGATGGACATTGATGATGGGACTTCTTGTCTCTGCATGACTGTGCTACACTAGATCAGGCCATAATGTGTGGGCTCCTACTATCAATATGCAAGAGTTTGTGGGACACACACACACACACACACACAGGTCATTGATCAGAATGTGATGCTTTGAATCAGCTTGTGTGTGAGTGCCGATATGGATTCCTTCCAACCTGGTTACGAAGGTCATTGTATAGACAAAGCCTCCGCTACACACACACACTCACATGTTTGAAGTTGTTGTGTTTATGTGTTCCTGAGAAGAGAGAGTGTGTGTGTGTGTGTGTGTTTGAAGTGTGTGTCAGTCTGCCACCTTCCTGCAGTGCTGAGCTGGCTTTGATTTGTGTTGCCACCCTCTCTCCTCCCTCCCCTCCTTCTCTTTTGTTATTTTCAGCATCCTCTCTTTGTCTCTACCCTACTCGCATCCTCCCTGCTTTTAGTCCTTTCCTTTATTTTTTGTTTCTCTTCATCACTTCCCTACTCATGTCATCGTCTCACCTTCCTCCCCCCCTTGTCCTCCCTTCGTCTTCTCAATCACCCCCACCCCTCTTTTTTTTCTTCCTCACCTCTCCCTCTCGTTTCATCCCGTCACAGCAGCTTTCTCTCTGCTCCCCTATAGACTTACCATCGTGCCTCCATTCTGTTCATCCAGTCAAATCCAAAAGATCAACAAGATAGGCTCCGTGTCAGGCACCTGAGTGGCCGCTTTGATCAATTCGTCAAGATGTTCAATCTTTAATCCCACCCCCGAGTAGTGTGAGGTCATCAGTCTGTGTGTTACTGCAGCTGGCTAATTAACACACAAACGGGCATACTGTGTGGACTGTAGGCCGGCTCTATGTGGATGTGTTTGCAGAGAGAGAGAGAAAGAGAAAGAGAGGGAGAGAGAGAAATATAGTAAATCAGAGAGAGGAAGAACACCGAGAGAGTCTGCAGCGACATTGACTGTATCTTAGCAACAGAAAGAACTATGATCCTACACTTGATATTTGGGGAGTGTGTTTTCTTTCTTTGTATTTGTTTCCATGTGTATTACAGGTAAAAGAATATATATTGCGTTGCATCATCTTTTATTTATACTGCAGATTAGTGGCCCCACTTAATATAGTTTTTATTGAATTATCCAAAAGGATCCATTGTGAGCTGAACTGAAAAAAAAATAAACTTTTGTACTTATTTTTTGTACAGTAAAAAACAAAGACAAACTTTATTTATGTGATATGGGGTGCATATTAGTCAGATGTATAAAGGCTGATATTAGCACACTTTGTTATTGACAAGCAGGATGTGGATCATCCCTGGCTGTGAATAGATGAGTCACTAACGAAAAGGTTACAGATGGACATTGATGATGGGATGATACAGTTGACACACATTTTTTTCAGTATTCCTAGAAAAAGAGATCTCCCACAAATACTCAGTTGCTCTTGGAATGTGGTCGGCTGTAGCTCATGCGGTCATCCCGTATTCAGAAGGTAGCCGGTTCGATCCCCGCTTTCCTCATAATTGCATGTTGAAGTGTCCTTGATCAAGACACTGAACCCACAGTTGCTCCCCGGCCGTTTCACTGCTCCTTAATAAGGACGGGTCAAATGGTGGATCAATACAGGATATATTATTAGTATAATTATACTGGAAGTTGCCCAGTCCTGTAACAGTATTTGTCATGCCTTGGTTCACTGTGGACTGGGACCTTCGTCTGGACAGTGTGCATGTTCTCCTTGCTCTGCAACAGTCCAGAGAAGTGCAGGTTTGGTGGCCGCTCTGAATTGCCTGTAGGTGTGTCTGTCTGTTTGTCTGTGTGTACGTCTGTGTGTGTGTGTGTGTGTGTGTGTGTGTGTGTGTGTGTGTGTGTGTGTGTGTGTGTGTGTGTGTGTGTGTGGGTGTGTGTGTGCCAGACCCCGTGATAGACTGGCAACCACTGCCTATGGGATGGGCTCCAGCTCCCTGTGACCTTGAACAGACTAAGCGGTTTAGAAAATGGACGAATGCCTCAGTAACAGCACGGTGATACTTAGTGAGGGGGAAACAAGCAGTTTACATTTCCCCAAGAGAGTGTGTGTCCCTCAAAATGTTTGGTTGGGTGACCTGTGGATCATTTTATTGGCATCACTTTCTTTTGACACACTATTAAGGCAGTACATTCTTTTTTTTTCTTTCTTAATTTCTCAATTAATTAATATTTTAGTTATCTTTAATTGGCAAAAAATAGAAAACATATTAATTATGATTTATTTTTAAGAAGTTTTTGTAATGCTAGATGCTTGGCCCGAAGTCTGACGGTGTTGTTCAACGTATGACTTTGATCCAGATTCAAATATCTCAACAATGATTTCCATTAGTGATGCTCCGATCAGAATTTAGGGGCCGATCACCGATCAGACCAAAATATAATATCTTATCATCAGTATGTTAAATGTTGTTACTTTGAGCGTGTCACATTTTGGTGTTAGCATTTAGCTCATAGTCTCACAGTGCTGCCAGTCAAAGATATTCAGTTTAATGTCATATTGAACAAAACATGTTGTGATGAAGACATCATGTTCGGCAAGATGTGTTCTTTGAGTGGTTGTGTACTATGACTACAACTCACTCAGTGTGTTTTTGACCAACGACAGTCTCTTATTCCGTTGCCCTCTTGTCTTCCCTGCCTGTGAACCAACAGGGCTTTTTACAGCAAAGCTCGCAACACACGTCACAGTGCATAACGTCAGAAAGGCTCAGTGTGCGGCCTTTAGGGGAGGCTTTCTCTCTAGCTCACCTTCTCTCTGTGTTTGCCAGAACGGTGGTGCCAGCATCTGTCTGACAGGCACATGGACCTGTCTCGCCACGCCACAACACCACGGCGCCACAAACAGGACCATGATGCTTTGCCCCTGTCGTCCCCGGTTAGCAGGACCGCCAATCTTCAGTGCTGGATTGCTAAACACAGCCTTCAAACAAAAAGTTGCTCACTACCAGTAATCTTAACAACCGGAAAGAGACATATTCAGCGGCTTTACTGAAACCTGAAATATTTATATATAATTATATATATATATATATATATATATATATATATATATATATTATTTTTAAGGGGAGAGTCAGATGGTAACAACGGCTGGGAATACAATATGACTGGTTTCTACATAAAGTTAAAGGGCAAAGAAAAATATGACGATCAGGTGTTGTGTGATTACCTTTTCAAGCCACATAGAGAGAAAATGGGAGAGTGATAAAAACAAGTTTAGAACTAAATCTCTTTATGCGTGAGGCTGCTGATCCTCTCTGAGATCCCTTTCACTGAAAAAAGTGGAATCGTTCCAAACAAAAGGTTTTGTATCAGTGTGACACTTAGATGGGCTTGTGATCAGACAATCAGGCATTGATGTGTATGTGCCCAGTAGTCCAGTTCTCTCAAGGGCTGTGTATGAGTTACCTCAGGGACTTGGATCTCAGGTGTTAAGAGAGGCAGAACATGGACCGTAATCCCCAAAGAGGGAGAGATGGAATATTCTCGTCAAACATGATGAATAGAAAGACCACAGAGAGAAAAGCAGCACAAAAGAGGAAGAGAGTACTGTAGATGATCCTCAGGGGTTAAGCACATTTGCACACCACTATGCCGTATTTGTGTGTGTGTGTGTGTGTGTGTGTGTGTGTGTGTGTGTGTGTGTGTGTGTGTGTGTGTGCATGTGTGCGTGTGCATGTGTGTGGATAATGAATTTGATAATGTCATCACACTCCCATGCTGCTGTTTGTAATACTCTGTATACTGTATGTCAGATATTAATTAGCTGGGTTATACGACAACAGAGGATTCCCATGTGGTGATGTTTTCGGTGAACTTTGTTTTTTCTTCTTAATTGTTTGTATAAATCCTACTTATAATGTCGTTACGTGATACCCTACATAACATACCTTTGGAAGGAGCCTATTAAGCCATTCTCCCACAGGAGAACCCCCCCAGCCCATAAACAAAATAATGAATTAACGTACAACACATCAAATTAATATGCTCTCCTCAAAGCTGCCAGATTCCAGTCGGCCAACAATAATTTTATACCTCGCTAATTGTGTTGGTACGTCACATAGTTTAGACTTTTGTACTGCGTACTTACATTTTTTGACTTTGTTGTGCTTGGGTTCTTCTCTATTCTGTGTTCAATCTGGCAGCCAACTGTGCAGATAATTAGGCCACGCTAAAAATAGGCTGCCTATAAGATTCATATATCATCTGTCATACAAAACCTCAGGAGTGTAAATCTCCCGCTTCATTATCTGGTTGAGTTTTCCACAGTGTGGTTTTCAGAGCTTGTGGGAATAAAGTTCAGTGAGACTAGCCCAACTATCTGTTACCGATGAGAAGCAATGTTGTTTAAAATGTTGTTTTCTTAAACAACGTTAAAGGGTGTATTATAAGTGATAGACCTACTGATAAGCCATGATGTAACCAATATAATATGAGGGAGGAAACAATAGGTATTTTTTAAATGGAATTGTAACATTGACGTAGGTCTTGGTGGTAAGCTTACCAATCAAAGGTGTCCTGCCATCGTGACTCCACCATGTACAGAATGTTCCCCGCCAGTATCGCTTGAACAGCATTGTAATTATGAAGACGTAGTTAGCCTGTTAATTATAACATATGTCTTAAAATAGGCACTAATGTTTAAACTATGGCAGCTCTGCTTAGAGCTCTGGTAGAAAAGAAGAGTATGAACCATATATTGAACGAGGTCTGGGGAAGCCTCAGTCTGCTCGGTAATTAAGTCTGGATAAAAATAGACAACAGGAATCATAAATATGATTATATTCACATTCATTTTTATGAACCTTGTTAAAAGTTCCCCTCTTAGTTTAGCGTTGTTAGCATGACATCCGTTGAGTCTGCTTCCCTTTTCTCTCGTTTCTCCTCTGCGCTGTGGAGTCGACTCGACTGCCGTGGTTATCAGCCTCCCCGTCACGCTGTCGTGACACTGAATCATCTGCAACACAGACAGTTATCGCTCCCACTGAGCATTAGCCCGGTTGTCCACAACAAGAGAGCAAGTCGAGCACAACGGAGTCGTGGCGTGCAGTGGAAATGTGGCCACTGCTTCCTCCTGTGCTTCCTGTCTGGAAGCTGAAGCAGGGCTTTAGATCTTGCCGTGTTTCCTGTAAGATCCAGAGATTGAGCCGTCTCAAAGATGTTTCATGATACACTACTTTAGTAGACTTGAAGAACAGATATCACAATCAGAACCCTTTATTGACATTTATGTTACACATACAAGTAATTTGTCATGACGGCTGGTGTGTCAGTATAGACAACATTAACACCAACCACCGACAATCAAAACAGAGGAAAATTAAGAATATAAATATATTTTTTATATATGATAAAGTACACTGACAGGCAGGTTTTCAGAACTTTTTAAGTCAGTTTAAAGTAAAACATGTATTTACTAAGGAGTTATGTTTATTTAATTGTATTTAAGTGGAGAATTAAGTGGTGTGCAGGGGAGTGACCGGAACGAAATGGTCCTGGGGATGACAGGGATGAGAGATATTACTGGGATCATTACAGAAAATTGCAGTTACACACCTAATACTCAGGAATTCACACTATTGACATTATCTGCAGACTATCTCTGTAACAACTTGGCCTGAACACAGATGGTCCAGTCACTTTCAGGAGGACTAGGTTTCCACCTAGGCTTGTTTTGCTGCCGTGTCCTAGTTTTACTGCTTGGTGACGTACGCATTCCCCTCTACACACATGCGTTATACACATCTTCACACACAGTGCATACCTAAAGCAAGAGTAATGCAAGTGTGTGTGTGTGTGTGTGTGTGTGTGTGTGTGTGAGAGCCAACTGTGTCTTGTAGATGTAAATTATGGAAGACATTTTAATCTATATTTGATGACTGCTTCTTATTTAGAAACCAGGCATGGCTGCAGCAGCAGCTGTGCATGTGTGTGTGAGTGTGTGTGTGTGCGTGTGTGTTCCTGTGTGCTACTTTCTGTGTATGTGAGTGTATGCATGTGTCTTTTTGTAAGGATTGCAGGGGTAAAAGGTTGCTGCTCTTGAATTTCTCACCCATTTTTTGTGAGGGTTAGCATGGAGAATTGCCCCTCCGTGGAGCACTTGTTAATATCGAAGAACTTGGCTTCATACGACCGTTAACTTCAAACTGTGAGACTTTGTGATGTTTTGGGTCACAGTAAGAGTCTGAAGATGGTTCAATTTACAGGGTCGGGACCTCACCAATTATAATGAATGAGTTGTTTGCGTGAACCGCTTGCGATAATCTGTAGAGTGAAACACCCAGTTTAAAATCAAGCAAAGCATCTGCACTGCAACCTAGAAGGTGGAGACGATGTATGCCTCAAAATATTATAAAATATTTTTTTTGCAGCATATGCACTTTCCGGATCAAAGCATTCCAAAATGTAAAATGAGAAACACATGCAAACTCAAGGCATGATTTACATTTCTTGGATCAGGAAGGAATAACCAGTCTTCACAACAGCTATTTTTGACATGAACAAAAGTGATTCAACTGATTCACATGTATTCATTAAATATTTTCTTCCTGCTCTCTTCCGCATCCTTCTGATGGGTCGATGGTTCAGCCCTTATACTCTGTTCTGTGAGCTGAACGGGTCGATACAAAACAGATATCAAAAAGTTATTGTGTTGTCAAATAAAAGTGATGATGGAAGTGATAAAACCCTGTCGCTCTGTGAATCTATAAGAATTGGCAAGGCATGCAAATGTTGTGTGTGTGTGTGTGTGTGTGTGTGTGTGTGTGTGTGTGTCAGGTAGCATACTGTGCGAGTGCTTGGTGCTGTGACTCTGACCAGGTCATGAAACTCTGACTCAGTTGTTTTCCATCAAGGCACTGCCTACACTGATCAATGGCTGCGCACACACACACGCACACGCACACACACACACACACATACACACACACACACACACACACACACACACACACAGAGCAGTCAGATATGGCACAGTTCACATACGTACACAAGGACAGGCACACATCCCTTTACGACATACAATGTTGATGTATTGCTACAGGCTTACACATCCTGCTGACCACATTCATACACACACACGCACACACACACACACACACACACACACAGTCAGCATGCTATTAATTTGTTGTTGAGGCACACACATTTCTTTTCTTGCACAGTAAAAAACATACAGTTGGAAAGACAAAAGCAGTCTGTGGGAAGATGAAGGAAGGCTTAGTCTGAGATAGAAAGAAAAACAAGTTGGGAAAAGAGATAACTGAATGCAAACGGATACCCACAAATGTATACCAGCCATATTCACATTCCTCCCAGCGATGGGGGTGACGAGGTAAGGGTGCGAGTTGTTTTCTTGTTTCTGCCACTTAGGATTTAATCCAATAAACAAACTATCAAAACACACACTGAAAAAAATATTCAATTTAGTATTCTGGCCATTAAAGCGACACTATGTAACTTTTCCCCTGTAGCGCCCCCTTCAGGTATTTAACGTTTACTTCAGTGTTGTGAACGTCTGGCTCTCGAGTCATATATGGCTCTTCCGGCTAGTGAGGTCACAGCTGATCGGCAGTGCGTTTCGTTCAGACCCGGCCCCGTGTTCTCCACAGCAGCATGTCATTCTGTCTGTACGCGTCGCGTAGCGGAGCAAATAAAAAGTCACCTGCGAGCGTGGACTGGCACTATATGACGTTGCATAATCACTGCCAGATAGCAGGTTGAAGTACTTCCGCCGGTCCAAACCGGAAGTACCGGGCCGGTCCCAACCATCTTACATTCAGCAGTTTTCTGGCCACAGACCCCGATGGCAGTGGCGGAGGAGCAAATCAACATATTAAAAGTCATTGTAGCGGCACCATTTATTTCAAGCTGTTATTTTAAGGTGGAAAAGTTAGTGGGGCTTTAAAGGGGGGCACAAATGTGATACTTCTGTACCATATGAACCAAGGGTCTAAAAACAGAAGTTCCCCCCAGCTTTGTATAGTATTCAATCACTAACCATGCTGTCAGTTAAAGATACAGTAAAGATGCTCATGCGCAGATTACGATTTAACATCCAATGATCAGCGCAGTCAGAGGCAGCTCAAAGGTCAGAGGGAGCTAAAACAGATCACGTCCTAGGGATTTCAGTCAGACGATCAATCGGGGAGAGCAGCTTTTGTGCAGTGCTGTTCCATGAAGCTGACTGAAATTGCTATAAAAAGCAGATTTGAAAGCAATTGTTATGCAACATTTCCCCACATCCCTTGGAAAGAAAAGGCAGTTTGCTGATGTAATTTATTCGGGAAGCTTGGGTCAGGCCAGGCATTAGGAAATGGATGAGCATTAGACCTGCACAGTATTGTTTTGTAGACACAATCAACGACCTGCACAGTGACACACACACACCGATGCTAAAAGCTCTGCAATTTATACAAACCTTTTGTGTGACTTCAAGTTAACAACTTTCTGACAAAGAAGAAACTACTTTTGTGGTCTTTCCTGCCGGGTGAAGCCGCCGGCACTTTGGTCGTGCTACAGGATTAGGGATGGGTATCGTTTGTGTTTTTCCCGATACCGGTGCTAAACCGGTACTTTTAAAACGACACCGGCGCCTGAAACAATAAAAAAAAGCACAATTAGGACATTAAAAACCTCTTATAAGACTGTCATGCTAGCTTAAACATGGTTATAATGGCTAATTTCTTATTTGTTGGCCTCCTTTTATGAATGCAAGACTTGCAATCAACGTGACAGTACTAATCTGAGTCAAGGCTGTTCTTGTCATCATCGATCTCCACGTTTTAACCTGTTGACAGGGAGAAGTCACCAGAGAAGTTCAATATATAATAATTAAAAGGAAGCACCGAAATGTGAGTTGCGTTTCGGTCCGGCTGGCACCGGATGTATAGGAACCAGTGCCACATTGGAACCGGTTTTCGGTACCCAACCCTATACAGGTTCAATGCAGATGTGCCTTGTATTCTGGCTAAAGCTGCAGTATTATTAGGTCATTGATTAATGTTTCACCATTAGTGTGCATGAACATGTCATACCTACCAAATGACTTGTGGCGTTAATTTTGTACCTGTCCATTTGAGCTAAGCGTCTTTCTTTTGGATGTGGGTGTTTGCGCACCACTGTGGCATTTAGAGCCTAATCAATGCCCTGCTGACTGCTGCTGCTAATTGAAGGTTAGCAGATACCATCAGCATACCATCAGTCTCTCTCTCTCTCTTTGCCCTTCTCTCTTCCTGTCTTTGGTCAATAGAGCTGTATTTTTGTCAACCTCAAGAGCAGCGTTATCCAACACTTAGCGCACACAGCTCTCACATTCAGACATCAGCTTTCGGTCGGAGACACATTTTCCACAGCTTTGCTCAATGATTATAACGCACCAACACACACACACGCACACACGCACACACACACACACACACACACACACACACACACACACAGTCCTTGATTTGTGATATTACTCCTCGCAGATGATGCAAATGCAGCTTTGTAGAGTTGCTCTCTGGAAATTCATGAGAATGTCCGTCAGTTGAAATTCTCGTTGGGATGTGGTTGATGGCGGCATGACGCACAACATGAAAGTGATGCAACCAAAGGGTTACTTAACAGACCGCTCACACCTCTTCAGTAGTGCAGTCTGTATTTATCTACTACTTTGATAACTATCCAGGAAATGGCTATAATTTAACTGCACATTTTCTGTGCATACATTCCTCTTTGCGGACATACCAAAGTTACTTGAACTGTTATTTAAGGATGCAAAATATTTTTTGTAACCTCAGCCTCGGTCTCTTCATTGTTTTAGTAATCGTATTCCTGGAATCAAAGCCTCTGCTCATCAACATTGTGTTTGTCTGGTAAGATGCTAAACAGGTGTTGCAGTTATGTGGAGTCAGCAATGAGGACAGCCTTGTCAACCTGACACACCGTGTGCGTGTGTGTGTGTGTGGGTGTGTGTGTGTGTGTGTCTGTGTGTGTCTGTGTTTGTATGTGCACACTGTAGCTGCTAGAGTAGTGAGTGCTCCAGGTGATTAATTATGATGTCTGCTGTTGCCATGGTAACTGGGGCACTTGGGAGGGAGTGGAAGAGAAAAGGATGCTGAAGGGAAAATGAAGATGACCACTGTTGATGTGGGGTGAAAAATTAAGGAAAGAGATACAGGTCAAGGGACAGAGATAGCAAGGAGACCAGCCTTTGGTTTGAGATGGTTTATGCCAAACTTCTTATACAGAAACAAACACAAATACTCCTTTGTCTCTCCTCTATTTCCCCATCGTCCCCTCAATCTTTTCCCCCCCTCACCCTTTAATTCATCTTCCTTTAATTATTAACTTGATAAAAAGCTGTATTTGCCTGTCCATACATAATTTAGCCTTAGATGTGGTTTCCCCTGTGATTGTGTGCATATGTGGGGTTAGAAGGACAAGATCCACCCCCCTGTGTGTAAAGTCCCTATCCTGTCCACTTCATCCTCTCTCTCTCCTTGAAAATTTCACTAAAATGTAAGTTAGTGTTTTCTTAAGAAGACACTTAAACAGTGATAGCACAGCATTCAGAGTCCTTTGGGTTTAAGAGGCTGTGTTAGTAGCCGGGCAAGATGAAGGCCAGTTATGCAAGATTAATCGTTTGTTCATCAGAATAACAATGGCCCTGTATGTGCTTTTAAGGTTGACCAACGGTGGTCTGGTGAAAGAAAACACACCATCTTCATCCGTCTTTCTGCCGTTCACGACAGAACGACAGAATGTGAAATTGTCTTTTGTCCATGAACAAGCCAGACGGCCGCCTCACGCCAGTGTCCTGCAGCTCTTAATTAGCGTTTTCAGCCATCCACCTCAAAACATCTGGCCAGGTGGCTTATTAGTTGTCAATCACATACCGAAACGTTGTCAGATGTTGCTAGCAGTTGGTCATTAGTGCCATGGATAGGCAAAACCGGAAGATCCTTTCAGTATTAAGTTTAGTACAAGCTATTAATCCTTTGAAATCCTGCATAAAATCATTATATGCAGGATTTCAACTGCACTCAGCACATTTCTGACAGCCACTAAGTTTTCAAACGATCTGACGTAGGCTACTTAAGATATATATAGATATACTTTAAACTGTATTGATTATGTTGGCTTCTCAAACCCCCGATGTTGGAGCATCCGCACAGCGTACGAGCACATTACAGCAGCACTTAATTTTCTGCAGTTTCGACCATTCAATCATGACTACGAGGGCTTTTAAGATTCTCGCGTTGAAGCTCTTGGAATGCTCCTAAGTCTTCCTCAAAAGCCTCCCTCACTCTACCGCTCTCACTCCTTTTGTGCTGCAATCTTGAGTGCTGCTTCTATTGATCAGCTAGTGAAGGAAAGGCCTAAGGGTTTGTGGGTGTGTGTGTGTGTCTGTGTGTCCGGGTTTTGGGCAATGACACAACGTGAGCCTCAACGTGTCTGGACTTTTAATGGTCCTATAGTCTCTTTCTTTCTTCCCCCTCTCACCCATTCTCATTGGTGTTCCTCCCTCCCGGATTCTCCCTGTATCTGTTTTGGGACCGATGGCAGTGGCCTGTGATCCCCAAAATATTTATTGTTGTTTATTGTATATTCGTTCCTTTTCTTCCCCTGTACAATATATATATATATATATATATATATATATATATATATATATATATATTGCATGTGTAAAGCTCAAGGCTTTCCACATATTGGCTTATATTGTTCAGCCAGCCAACCAGCAGATTGAGTATGTTGTTTACTTAACCTCGGCTAAATCATTTAGGGATTACCATGTTTACCATTTCAGATTTATGCTCCCACTGTTTTCCCTCAGCACGTGTACAATAACACACAAAGCTTGTGACACTATGGTGCTGAAGGCCTCAATGTTTTGAACTTGAGGCTGTTGTCAGAGAGGAGAGAGGGTTTGGTTTGATGTTTCCTGAGTTTCCTGCTATAGCGAGTCCTGTGTGAGATCCGTCATGCGTACAGTAATATGCTTCCCGCTCTGCAAGTTTGAGTTGTTCTCTGTGCAAAGCTGCTTCTCTTCACTTTTCTTCTGCTCTCTCCCAGAGAATGGAGGGCAACTTGAATAGACCAGCGTAATGGGCTGAGTGGAGAGGGAGAGAGAGGGAGAGGAAAATGGGGGAGAAAGTGTTTGTGTGTTAAGTCAGCCAGCTAGTGCACCACTGCTGTTTTCTAGTCTTCTACCACAGAACGTTCTGCCCACAGGGTGCTGACACACAGACTGCACAGTGTTATCACGGTAGGATGAGTGTTTGAGCCCGACGACTGCAGTTTTAGAACTTATGAACCCACATCGGCTGCCACACACACTCACACTCAAACGAACGCAATGCGGTCCGCAACCCCCAACCCCACCGGCCGCAAACATGCACTTAAGGTTGAGCCAAACACACACATGCAGTTCTGTAGTCATCCACAGTGTTATCTCATATTTTTCTCAAATAAGGACATGTGGATGTTCCTGCTTTTGTAACCACTGCTACTGAAAATAAATAAATAATTTAGCTTTTTAAATACAGAAATCAGTAAATGCAACTAGTTAGCTGGCTTACTGTTAGTTACTGTTAGTACATCGTTCCCCCTCTTCAGTACTACCAACTAAATTAAATGTGTGTCTTGTGAACAGAATACAGGGAAGGGTGAAGAGCTCAGAACAGTGAACATAGAAAGCAGTTCGGAGAGCTGTCATTACCGACTACTACTATGGTAGCTGTTAGCACACCTGCTGCGCTGGTACACCAAACTATCCACTGCAAGTAGGCCCCGTGTCACCAATCTTTTCTTTTTAGCGGTGCCTGTTCCTCGTGGATCAATTTCACTGTGCCACGTGACCTTGCCCAAACCAACTTAAGTGGGATACATTTTAAGTCAGTAGTCTGAGGACAAGAATGTCTTTTTATGGTTTTCACAAAGAAGTGATTGTGAAATGAATTAAAATTAGTGACAAATACTTAAGCCACTGGGAAACGCTTCCCGGGGGTATTTTTTTTCTCCCTATGCTTCATCACTTCCATGTACTCACTTATTTTTGGTAATCATATTAATTATACAACGTCACACTTCTGAAATCATCCAAAGCGAACAATACATGATGTTCAGCGTACACATTCTCCATGGAGATATGGTATGAAAATTCACAGAAAGACACTTCTCGAAATGACAGGCTTTAGAGCTTAGGGTCTAATATTGAAGCTCCACTATTGAACAAGACGCACACACAAAAGCCTGTTTGTAGGTTTTCTATGGCAAAGTCGCCACAGACCAAATTTAGTACGTGTTCTCAGGTTGAACTGACACACACACACACACACACACACACACACACACACACACACACACACACACACACAGTTGACTCAACACACCTTTATTCAGATTATACACAGACACACACAGGCATATCTAGGCTGGGCTCATCTAGCATGCCAGTCTTTAAGTGGCTGTCATTATTTATAGTTCAATGAAGTATCAGGCCTAACTCTAGTAGCACTGTCTTTGTCTTGTGTGTTAACATGTGTGTGTTTGTAGCTGTGAAAATAAGATAATCTAATTCAACAGCTCCTATCTCTAATTTCCACAGCATCCCAAATGCACACAGACACACACACGCACACACACTGGAACATGTCATATGTGTGTGTGTGTGTGTGTTCGTCTAAATCCTGCAGGGTGGATATCGGATGAGGTTTTTGTCTTTTCCGTTGCTCTCTCTCTTCTCTGGTTGTCTTACCATTCGGTTTTCTATATGCCCTTTTACCAGTCTCTAGGATACCGACCAGTTACCGTAGCAACCAGGCTAACCGGCCACTGCCGTGGAACATGCAGCCATGGGTCACCTGACCCTCTATCTTTCACGTTATTGGATGCTGTGTTTTGGACTTGTCTATTCACACGCTATTGGTTGGAATGGGGGCCCCAATAAATTATCTCCCCTCTCATTTTCATACATTTACCCTCCTCTTCTGCATCTCACCTCCGCATCTCTCCATCCCATCCCCCTCTCCTTCTGTCTCACTCTCTCGCTCAGCAAACACAGACTCTGCATTCAACTGCATAATGCTACTACCGCTGCATGTAGTCACAATTGATACTTCTACTTTTAATGTATGGATGAATGTATGAAAACTCAGGAGCAACAGCTCAAAGATGCTCGAAAGAATGAACAAATTGAGCCTTTCCAGACCGCATGAATAAATTAAACATTGTGTAACAACCTTCTCAGCTTTTAGAGTTTGTTAATATGTTTTCATTTGGAACATTGTTCACCTTAAAACAATTTTTTTAAACAACAATTAAATTGCTGCTCTTTTCCCAGCATCACAGATGGTCTCATGACTCCCTGGTGTTCATCACTTGTCCATGAGATTATTTGGGGGGATCTTGGACTGCAACGTACAAGTCATTTTGTGTCACATAAATGTCATGACATGTTCGTATTCCCTGTTTTATTCAACCACTACCCCAGAATCCACTGCTAATCAGTTTACTATCATATAAGACGCAGAAATAAACAAACCATCACATGATTTAAATAGTTACTTATTGAGCTCTATTTCTGTGTTATTTGATGTTAGATGTGAAGCTGAAAAACCTCAACGATAGAGATCTGTCATTTATTGACAATGACCTAAAAGTAAGACCACCTATTTTAGAATATGTATTAATGTATTCCTTCCACTTCTAGCAAACTTCTAGCGGCAGATGCAAAGTAGCGCAGCGTAATCTTTCTGAGCAGCGTCTTTATACTGCATGATCCCCAAGCTGCGCCAGTCCTGCTGGGAGATATGGCCCATTTCCAGTATGGCATGGATTGTTCCCGGTCTCCTATCAAGTTGATCATGCTTAGAACAACACCACCGGAATGTGCCTTGAGGGCATTCTTATAACCTCCAGTCACTATGAGTGCATAAAATGAGAATTGACTGGGAAACTGAAAGCAACCAGGATGCCTATATCTAACTGGTGGCTAGTCTAACTGACCTTGTTAAAGCCAGTAAGGAATAACACATCAAGATACATCCTCATAGATCAGCCACTCCCATCCCTGTTAAATATACTGAATATATCCTTAATTCTTAAATATCAAGAGCTAGTAAGCAACTAGCTCCAAGGATCCACACCAGGAATGGTTGGCATTGATGACAGCAGGGCACAGACACACAGATACAGACACACACACACACACACACACACACACACAAGCAGCAATACGCACATCTATGATGTGTATAATTAGCCTGCTAAGCTGCCAGAGAGCCAACACCCAAACACAGGAACTACTTGTTATCCTAGATATTGTAGCTCCTCTTCACTTGTTTATCTTTGCTTTATGTAACAGCTGATTTGGGCAGAAACAAGTCTGAGGATCTTTTCTAGAGCGTGTGATGTACAGACATGTTCTGGGTTCGATTGGATTGGAGTCGATTGGTTGTCTCACCTTCCTGTTTCATTTACTGTAGGTTGAGGTGTGTGTGTGTGTGTGTGTGTGTGTGTGTGTGCGTGTGTGTGTGTGTGTGTGTGCGCCTGTGTGTGCGTATGTTTTAAAAGTACACTCTGAGGACGAGGTGTGTTTGGAAAGTGGATAGGTGACAGCTCACTGTTCTAAGTATAGATGAAGTGTGATAGGAAAGAGGCAGTGAGTGACAGAGAGGCAGATTGGAACGAGAGACTGATACTAAACAAGAGACAACGTGAGAGGAGAGAGAGCTCAGGACACACTGGGTGACTGTTGACGGAGGGAGGGGAATTTACTAAAACAGACACAGATATAGAGGGAATCTCAGGTCGTATTGATTCCTGCCAGGAAATCAAAAATACTTATTTTCATACCATTTTAAGGCTACTTAAAACATGGGAAACAGTGCATCACCTCCTGCTGTGTGCAACAACGAAGACTTTCTCTCTGCAATCAATACATACCAGAGCCATTACGAACACAACACTGAACTTCATAGGAGTTAAAGGATAGAGGGTAAGCAAACAAACAATCCATAAATCATATCATGTGTGATGCTACACAAGAAAATAAGCAACCGCAGTCTCTCACTCACAAAAAGGGAAAGGGCACAGAAGAACTGCAGAAATGGGGAAGAACTATGTGGCCTGGAGATTACATGAAAGGGAGTTAACAGATAATCCTAGCAGAGAGATCTGTAGTATGAAGAGCCCGGGAGGTAAGAGCTGGTTCCTTTTCATGCCATCTATTGGCCTTAACATCCACAGACAAATTAATTTCCCAATCGTGACCCATTAACTGTCTTCCAGTAATTACCGTGTGTGATGTTTTATGTTCATATTCATAGTTAATATTTGAATCACACGTGTGTCGTAGTGCTTATGTGCAGGTGTGAAACACCAGACCAGAATATCTCCATAGCAACATAGTTTTCCCACTTGTGTTAGGAGGGATGCAATTAAACCAGTCTAATGACATATTTCCTTTAAATATTAACTAGACGTTAGGCTGAATGTGATTACATGCTCATTTGATGGTAGTAGAATATTAAATATGTGACATTAGATTCTGAAATCAAGTTTGGAGGAAATGTGTTCATGTAGGAGGTGATAACTTGTAGTATGACGCTATTAGAGCAACGTGTTGTTTTCTGGACTTTACTGTGGCATGTTCAGCTCTATTTTAAACAATACTGTTAGCATGTTGGTACAGCTCGATATCGACCCCTACTTCTTAGCTGGCCACAGAATTGATAATCAGCAAATAATGAGTAAAAACTGTCTGGCTCAGATTCCCTTCAAAACTGCTATTAGATGTAAAGTAAAAAGACAAACATCCCGAGCCAAGACAATGGCCTCCTCCGAACTCGAGATGTTTCAAAACAGAGATCAGAGCCCAAATGTTCTGAACGCATGCTCGCGAACATTGCATGCCCACCATTTGATGCTGCTACATTGTTCTCCACAAACAGTGGAGACGGACAGTAGCCTCATACATACAAAGCCTTGAAACAAAGGTGTTGCATACATAATGTTTCGTAACACTTGTGTATGCTTATGAGAACATGGAAAGCCTCCTCCTCCTCCTCCTCCTCCTCCTCCTCCTCCTCCTCCTCCTCCTCCTCCTCCTCCTCCTCCTCCTCCTCCTCCTCCTCCTCCTCTTCCATCGGTGTCTCTCGGGGTTGAGGTGGGGACAGTCGGATTGATTTCTTTTAACTATCCTCTCTGGCCGCTATTGACTAAGTGTGTTTTAACGATCCACTCATGCAACAGCACGCACTGTACATGCCCCATATCCGTCACCTTCTTCCTCTGTGTGTATGTGTGTGTGGTTGCGTTATGTATGTATGTGCGTGTGTGTGCTGCCGTGGGTGTTGTTGCAGGATGACCTGTGGAGGGTGGCAATAGAAGCAAAGCATGGACTCTGTGCTAGGGCTCCATTTGGGGCAGTCTGCAGGAGGGCTGAACAACAATTTAATATTTCATCATCACTTCCATTATTTAGCAACCGCAAAAGGGAGGAAGGGAGTGGGAGAGAAAGGGAGGGCGGAAGAGACAAGGCAGCGTGTGCAATAAGCTTGTGAGATGCATCGAAAGTCCACCCGCCATCTTTATCGCGGAGATGCGTAGAACAAGGGATGGAGAGATAGATGAAGGGAAGAGACGGATGATGCTGATGAGTAGGAGGGTGCAGCAGAATGGATGAGGATGTGGAGAGAGAGAGGGGGGGGGCATTGCATTCCTGAGAAATGAGGATGGTCACCATGGCAACTGCCGCTGAGAGTCACATAATGCAGAGGAGTGAGAGAGCGAAAAAGAGAGACTGAGTGAGAGGGTGGGGTCGTGCCAGCCGACGACAGAGGAGGAGAGAGAGAAGAGAAAAGAGATGGTAATGAGCTGAAAAGACTAAGTGGAGAAAGACAAAAGACATAAACATATATGTTTAACAATATTCGAGTGTATGTAAAGTGGGTACTGCATGAGTGTGTGTTACTGTTGGGCCACAGTGACGTCATAACCCGACTGTGAGAGAGGGGAAAGAGAGAGAAAGAGAGAGAAGAGGAGATTTGAGAAGAGGAGATTGAGAAAGCCGAGCGAGAACAGATTGTTGACGGAGAATGCCAGCCATGTTTTTTTTCTTCCAAGATATCTGATGGCTGATGCTCAATGTGACGTCAACACACACACATACACACACACACACACACACACACACACACACACACACACACACACACACACACACACACACACAGTCCATGTTTTCTTATGCGTTATCACATTGTCTGTTTCGTTCATCCTTGTCTTCCTTTATACGTTTATAAATGTGACTCTTACATTGCCTATAACATCTTGCCACTGGATGATCAGGACACATTTTCATTCGTATTATTTAATGGTTATTAGAATATACAAACTGACCCATATCACACAAGGCAGGGTCAGTGTACATGACCGTGCATCAGCCTAACAGGTGTGGGGTTCTGAAATGTATTGTTTCTCAGTTCATTATTTGTATGTCCTATCCCATCAAAATGTGTACGTTATGATTTTGGTGACCTCTTTGGCCGAGTCCATGTATTGGTCTAGCTCGACAACGCACCGAGCTAGCTAGCAACAGACTGTATCTGAGTCTGTGTGTGAATTCAACTCAGTATGGCTTTTGAGTTCACAGTGCATCTATGCCGTCTGGTGACTTCACGTCTAATCCAGAGGGTTCTCACCTAAGATATGACAATCCACGTACCCCTCTAGCACCACTTGTGGACGTGCAGGACTGCCTCCAGTCCAGGACCTTCACCCAGGAGACCATGTCTGTGTCCCAAGTGAAACCAACTTGTGCGTGAAACTGGCTTAATTTAACTTACAAGTATAAGCATGTGACATATTTAACTTGCATGTTACGTAATAAACATACTTATTTTAACCCAAACCCAATCCTCAACGTAACCAAGTAGTTTTGTTGTGTTAATCTAGTCCATGAAATATGAAGCTAACGTGAAACCCAGTGTTTTAATGTTCTCACGCCGCCTGTACAGTTTGCCTTGCATTCTGCATTGTAGACCAGTGACTATAATCAAACAACAAATGGATCTGTATCGGCTAATGTGGATCATCTATGATTGCCAATTAGTTTTGGCAATAACAACAACGTGATCAGGGATCTCTTGTATTTCCTCCCCTTTTTTTATTGAAGTTGTTCCTTGATACGATCCGAACTGTGAGATTTAGGATTCGTTGCACCACTAATTTTTACTGTACTTGTCTCATCAGTCCATCACTATCACACAAGCTTAAACACACACATACTGACCCTGTGCCTTCCAATATGTCTGTTTAGACAGTATCCTTGGCTTGGACTGTGGCTTTTGAGTGTGTCTGTGGCCCACTGCCCAGGACTTGAAACTGGAACACACTCTGAACTCACACACACAACTGAAAACAGGCTCAGTTTCTTCTCTCTGCCCCTCATTCATACCCATACTCCCAAATGTACACACACACACACACACACGCACACACACAAACACACACACACACCCATATCAGGCTATATGGGTGCTAGCAGAGTGGACATTAGGAAGCTGGAACAGAGCTTAATCCCAGGCTGAAACACATTTACATCAGATCGAATCCCTTCAAGTGGGATTGGCGCCACACAGAGGATGGTGGCTGGAGACAGCTTCAGTTTAATGTGTGAGAGCTTGTTCTGGGTGTCATGTCTCTACGGGACAAACAGCAGACCTGGGTTAAGATGTGGCTCGCGGATATTGTCACTGCTGCAGCTCTTTTTTCAAAGACAGTCCTGACCTCAGAGTCAGAGAGCGAATGAATCACATCCAGCTGCTTTTGTGTTTATCTGACACAACATAGTGTGTTACATGGGAGACCAAAGAGCTGTGATAATTTGAGAAAGGCAAGTTGCAAGTTGGGCGCCAACACAAATGAGCTTGGAAGCTAATTTCTCAATTTTGGTGACCACATGCAGTGGAAGAAATTAGGTGCAGGCTGTCGCCACGTAGAAGAGAGGTTGAATACGCCACGATCAGGAGACACTCAGAATCAGCAGGTGAAGTGAGGTCGGGGTGAATTTCAGTAATGAATAACCAATCACATGAACTCCTCTCGTCCCCTCCTGAATTCTGGTGTTTCATCTGAATATTTAAATGATTAATGCACGTATCAACTCTGGTCAAGTAATCAGGATTTTGGCGAGGTGTGAGTGTGAACTTAGAGCCAATGCTGTCTGAGTTACATGTTTCAAAGTGCATAAGCCTGCAAAACATGAAGGTCACTGTAATAATCCTCTTGACATGACAGAAAAAAAACATATTTTTACTTGTGGCTAAAAACATCAGGACAGATAAGATGGAGGACAGTTGTGTTACTTTTAGATTAATTCACCTCAAGTTAAATCTGTACAATCCGACTTTTACAAAATGCATAATATTATTTACTTTGAGATCCTGTCAGTGTGTCCGGAGATACATACATAAAGAATGAAGTCCCCCCACTGTGTGTAAAATGACACACTGTCCTCTCTTAAATCAGAATGAAGATGAAACTCACTCGTCCTTCCTGCTGCTGTGTGATAACTAAATCACAGCTTACACAATGTTGTGAGCGACCCACTCTTCAAACGACATCAGCATTGACATTTCTTTAGAATATTTTCCAGTCGCGTTTAAAATTGTATTTTGATCCGCATATCAATCTGCAGTAAATGAGAAGAAAGTATTACAATGATTGTAATAATTGCCCTGCGCTGGCGTTAAGAGGCGGTTTGCGTGCAGAACAGAGCTTGAGCAGAAGAAGACTGCAGACCATTTTATTAATCCCATTTCTAAGACATGTTGTCCTCTCAAATCTTGTTTCATCACCGTGTTTCCTCCTCCTTGATTAGAGAAGAGATGGAGGAGGATGAAGGTCTGATCGCAACTGTTAAATTGTTGTTTATGTGGTGAAGCGGTGAAAGAGTGGATTTATTTATGTTGCCAAGTAACTGAACTATGCTTTTTACTTCAATAAAACCAGCCTTCTCTCAACTGAGCAGCGCAGATGAATCAGTATTGGAGGATCTGTTGGCTGACAAATAAACAAATGTCGGTATACAAAGGCCAGAGATATGTTTGCATGTTTACATTGACTCCCTTATATAGTTTGCACACCAGCGAGTACCGGCAAGTAGCTGGCAGCATCTAGGGATGCTTCTGATGGTCTTCAATTTAGTCCAAACTGAAGAAAATGAGCTGATTAATCCATCCAGTAGTTGTTAAGATATTGCAGACATTCATGTTTCCCTTTCAGATGAATTGTAAGAGCTTTGGTGATCCCCTTTTTTCTTCTAGCGCCATCATCAACATTTCAGTTTGCAAATACCTAGAAAAATAATTACATTCCCAACACCCAGAGCCATACTTTAGTTTAAAGCTAATTAGCAAATGTTACTATGCAAACACAATACAACTAAGAGGGATAACCTGTCTGAAATAGTATCACAATTTCCCATTGAGTTCAAAGTACATTTTAACATTTTATACATGATGATTGTGATTGTGAAACAGATCATGTTGCATGATCCCTTGGCTGATTATGCGGTGGACTGAATTCATTTGTGGGGGAAATAAAGCAGCTTACAAAATCTGAGGACCTGAGCTAAACAAATGCAACTGTGTACAGTATGAAGTCATTAAGCCATATGAGAAAACCTACAGTACTTAAAGCTTCAGCTGAAGGTTTCCTCTCATTTTACACGGTGCTGAGTGTGTCAATCTTGTGAAATTACTATAGCAGATTATAAAAACAGGATGTGGATGTGGTCTGTGGGGAAAGAAGGAAAGAGGTTGCATGACTTTGACTTTCCAAGTGTACAGCTCTCAGTCAAAGGCAAAGGTGTCGAAAGTGACCTCTAGCTAAAATATAAGTCATGATATATTAGATGACAGAACATGGAACCTAAAATTATATATTGCTGTGAGGAACTTTCAACTGTTTGTGAAACAGTCTCAGTCAGTGCGTTTACATGATGGTATAATTCAAATCTTTCTTTAGTCGGACTATGCTATCTTTTGGGGAATCTGCTATTATCCCAGTATACATGGCAGTGAGTAATTCGAATCATTGGCTGAAAACATCTCACCTCCAATACGACAGGTGTTGCTGTTTTCACTACAACTCCTGTTGTGTAGCCCATTTCCTTCATTTGATTGGCTGATAAGCGCCACGTGACAGCAGAACTCCAGGAAGCGTTTGTTTTCCCCACGGGGAGAGCGGCAGGGCCAGCTCATGTTGTCGCTGCGGCACATTAAAACATTAAATAGCCCAGAGTTGTTTTCAGCGTGAAGAAATACGATGTGTGGCGGGAGTGCGGGAGTTAAGAATCGAACTGTGTGACACTTGAGAGCCCTGCAACTCATTGCGATGCTCGTGGTGATACTCGTTGCGCTTGCGTGCGCATGGGCAAAGACGCAAAGTCCGGTTCCTAGTCCAATTCACCACTATATGCCGCGATGGTCGGATTATCAACCGCATCGGATCGAGTAATCCAGGGGTGTCAATCGGATCGTAGTCGGACCGCACATAGTCGAACAAAAGTGTTTACATGAAACGGATAATTCGATTTCAGTCCGACTAAGCCAGTTATTCAAATGCATGTAACCACGGTCAATGTAATACTGACGACTTGATATGACCTATACAAGTAAACGAGTCCATCAGCATGAAGATTGGCTATTTAATGTCATTGGTGTCATCGGGACAGATTTCAGACAAAATCTGATGAAATCATGCAGGTTCACCAGAAACCCCTTTAGCCCGGACGCCCCCAGTGGGGCCTTCGACCCGCCACGCCTAGCAGCAACATCTCCTCCGCCGGCCATGCAGAGCTTCACTGGTCCCCGCTGGGAGCGGACACCGGCACCATCATGCTGGAGGCCCGCCATACTGGGGAGGGAGGCGCTGCAGGAGAACCAGGACTGAGCGGAGCAGACTGCATGACGCCTGCTGCAGTAAAATGTGATGTTTCCTTCAGGGTCTCTGGTGCTTGCGTCAACAGGGAACGCCAAAATCAACACAAAAATGAAAGTACCTTTTAATAAGTTTAAAGAGTACTTTTTTAACATTATCAATGCAAGGTTACGGGTGCGAAAAAAAATCCTGAATTATTGTCCCACAGTGTGTTCATACATTTTAATATCCAACCAAATGCAAAACATGTTAACTCTACACCTTCACACGTAACCTCACGCTGCTGCTGGTAACTGTTTAAATTCTTGCAGAGGTAAATTAGTTCTCTCTTATTACAGGTGGCTTGTGGTCACTTCAGTCTTTGCATTACATGGCACATACACACACATATACATGTATAATTGGTTGAATGTGTGTTTGGCTGAGACATATAAATGGGTGGTAGACAATAACAGAGATATATGATGTGAGAGGTCCGACAGTAAGCTCTAATTGGCTATTGAATGGAGGGATAGAGGTAAGGATAGATAGAAAGGAACAGATGCAGAGGATGTGGGAGGGATGATGAGGATGACGACAGTGATCATGATGATGATCATCATGATGAAGATGATGGTGGCGGCACTGCTAATTGCCTATTCACTGTCCAAGCGAGGATTTAAAGCCTTTACCGACAAGCTGTCTGTAATTAAACACACACACACACACACACACACACACACACACACACACACACACACACTGATACATTCATCAAGGCTATCCTCATAAATTTAAAGGAAAACTGCGACAGATGCAGCAGTAAGTAAAGTATTTCTGTTCAAATGCAAGACTTTTTCTTTCACTGAATGCTAATTCAAATACAAATTCAGTCCAAATTAATTAATTTAATTACAGACATTGAGAGAAAAGTAAGCACCCAGTTTGTGTGTGGGAGGAAAGGGGGGGTGAGTGTGTGACAGTGGGAGTGTATCCATAACCAACACAGTTCAGATGTTAAAGGTCACTGTGGCGAAACAGGAGGCCTCACCTTTTGAAGTGTAGTCTTCTCTGTAGATGTTGTAAGTGCCATCATGTATGTGCGTAAGGCTATACTTATTTCTGCTTTGATTTGACCTCGCTGAGACGATAAAACGCTATGAAAATATAAACCTGCAATAATAAATGTTTAGGTACCCTTAAGCCCGCTTTCGGGAGTCATATATTATTATTATTATTATTATGAGTAACGCTGGTAGGCATTTTATGAACAGCATAAAAGGACGTGGATGGTTACACAATACATCCGTGCATCTGTTTGCGTATGTGACCGTTTCAGTCCAGAAAGAAAAATGATATGAGTGTAAACAAATAGAAAGATATATCAGTGTAAGCAAATCTAGAAGAAAAAAAACATAGAAAAATGTGTCACACACACACACACCTTGGTGCCATATTTAAAAACGGTTTAAGACAACAGACTATTGTCAAATTCATGCTTTTCTTTGACATAAACGTGAGCAAGGGAGGAGCAGAGAGGAAGAGGTAGAGAGGGGCAGGATGCATGAAAGGAAAAGAGATTGCTGATGGAGAGAGAGAGGAGAGAAATTGTAGGGAGGGAGATGTAGGGGTAAGAGTAACCAAAGGATGGTACGACAGGCAAGAATGAGAGAGTGAGGGCTGAAGGTTGGAAGAATAAAAGAGATTAAACACAGAGGGAAAGGAGAGAAAGAGAGGAAATGGGAGGACAAATGAAAAAGAACAAAACAACATGGTCATAGGCTCATATGGAAGGACAAATTGATGAAAAACAATAAAAGACACTGTGATGTGTAGATAGAGCTCAGATAGAAAGAGGCTATGACAGAGATGGTGATGATGGAAGGAAGGAAGGCTAATGGCCGGCGGAGGGAATGGACGAGGTCAGGAATGACTTGGTTTGATTCGATAGACAAGAAGGAGCGAACGCCCCACAATGAAGGAACACATCTGGGTAAAATCGTATCAATCTCTGTTGGCTTTCGATCCGACTACAATCCAGCCTCCAATATTTCTGGACTTTGGTTGTAGCCAGATGTCAGGGCTCAGCATTCCTCCATGTGCCAGTCATTTGTTCACTGTCTGATAAGAAACTTGAGATGCAGTTAATGATCTCAGTTAATGTATCCAGTATTAGTTGAGATTGCAACTGTCATAGATAGTGATGAACAGATACAGATGCTTATGTTATCTAGAGTGTGAATTCTACTAAGTTTGTTAATTCCCTGACTTCAACTCAACAACCCGAGGTAGATGTTTGTGTTTCAGATTGAAGTATTTCAATTAATTGCTTGCCATTATATTTGCTACAGGTATTCATGGTCCTCAGAAGATGAATCCTTAGGTGATCCTCTGACTTTAAGGACATTCTACTGCAAAACTAATGATGTTCCCATTAGAGAAATAAGCCAAGAAAATAAAAGGGAAAAACAGAATGGTGGAAATTAAAAGAGGAGAATAGATGCATAATAGAAGCAACTAAAAAGGAGATGGAGATGTCTTTCTGAAGCCTTTTTTTTTTAAAGAGAAATTACATTTCACTAGCAACACTTATTGTGAAACCCCTCCCATCATTAGCGTGTTGAACTTTCTCAGTAGATGTGGGGTTACCTGAGTACCTTGTTGAAATCAAACGGTCAATGAAATCGAGCTACGCTGGTTCCACCAGGCGACTCCCAGGTGTTGAGTGGGTCAGAGTGGGAGTGTTTTTAATTAGGTTGTCAAAACTCTAAACTCACATAATCTGTTATTATCTCTCCCTGATTGCTTGTCGTGCTGTGAATTTCTGGGTTATGTGGAAACTCAAACAGTCCATGCCTTCAGTTATTTCTCCCTGAGTGCTGCGCAATCTAATTATAATGGTTGGATAACATTACACTAAGGGAATAACAACACTCATCCCCATCCTATACTGGCTCATTGGAAAAGGTATTTTCATTCTTAAGGACATAATGCTGTATTGTTCCAGTGATTGAGTTAGTTAATTACCTTCGCATTGAAAATGCAGAAGGTAATGTTTTCGTCGGCGTTTGTGAATATGTCCGTCCGTCCGTCAGTTATTCGGCTAAATCAGACAAAACTGAGCCGATTCTTATGAAACTTGGTGGGATGATTGGTCATGACCCAAGGAACAATCGATTAGTTTTTGGGAGTGATTGGGTCAAAGGTCAAGGTCAAAGTCACGAAAAGGTGAAAAACGTAAATTTGCGATATCTCGGTTAATTGGCATCCGATTTGCGTGAAACTAGTGCCAAATTGTTCATAATTCAATCTTGTGATATCCGAAGGTATGCGCTCTACCGAGTGCCCATTCTAGTTTATATTTTTGTTACATAATATGTAGTCTGTTAGATTGTTAATTTCACCGACTTCAATGTCCAAGGCCACAGTATTACAAATGTCACATTTTCAATGTACAAAAATCTCTTTTTCGATGGTGCCCTGGCAAAGACACAAAAAACACACAAGACAAGTTAAATGAAACTCAAAGTTAAGAGACAGTGACATAACAGAGTTAATTTAAGAAACATTGACATGAGAAACACTTACATTAATAGTACATATATATATATATATATATATATATATATATATATATATATATATATATATATATTAAGTATGCTGAGCTGTGTTGGTTCATTGGGCATTTGTTTGATTCTCATATTTCAACAGAAATTATATTGATAGAACATTGTTGTCCACTACACAGAAAACACTACACAGAAAACAAATTGGATGTTTTTAGTTTCATATTTAAATTGCACTTTTAACATCAAATGATTTAGATATATTTGGAATCTCTAGAATTCTGATTTTATTTTAATATTATTTTAATTTTAATATATTTAAAAGAAAGTGTGCTTACACATTGGAAGCGATCAGAATATTTATACAGTGCCAATAGAGCTGATCCAGTTGTATCTCCAAGCTTTATTATCATGAACATTATGGTAAGTGTATCATTGTTCACCACATTAGGCAACTGTAACATTAAAATCATCAGGAACATAAATGTTCTTCTTTTTTGTTTCTGAGATGAAAATGCAGAAATCTATAATTTTAACTGCGAAAAGATTTCTTTAAGCAGCATTGTCATAATAACAACTTTTTAAGGCATTTGTTTTAAGAATTTCCAATAAAATATCAAACAGTAAATAGTATGGTATCTCCTGGATAAATCTTTTAAATTAAATAGAATAAGACATTCAAGATATTCTGACCACAATAATGAATGGACATTTCGTAATGCAGAGCAGTTATGCATTTTGGACTGAAATAGACTGTATTAGCCAGAAAACTCAACAATGTTATAGTTGGTTAAATTTGACAGAAACTTTGACACTTAGTGATCTATTGAAAACGGTTTACTCCCTTGGTTTTCATTTCACATACATAGAGCATACCCGATCACTAATGTCTTTTTGATAGAATGTAGCTTGCACATAAATCCCTTCAGAATACTCACAATATGTCCATTTACTTAAAGATGTCTGTATGCATGTGGATATTGGTCAAGAAGATTATTATACTGTATATATAGGACTTAAGTGTGCAGCTGTAGCTGTATCAGCATATGAATAAAATCCGGGCCACAGTGTGATATGAAGGAAGTAGAAAGTAAGTGGAAAATAAATGAATAACAGCAAAGAGTAAAGGGAAAACAAAGGCGAGGATCAACTGCTGGATTATGTCAAGATGCTGGTGATGGAAGCTCAATCTAAACATGATTTCTGCTGGTTTACTCGTAGCTAAGTGGCGAGCAACATTCTCCAATAACACTGACACATATGTCTTATACAGATTAAACAAAAGTAATATAATGTTAAAAAACAATCGTGATAAACTCTCAAATGCAATAAAACAGGATTGTGTAATCTTTGGTGGAATTCATTATTGTACAATTTCATGTAATCGCATCCTCGTCTCTAACATTAAATGTCGCAATAGGAGCCATTTGGTTTATGCTTTGCTTTCACCAAACAATTAATGTAGGAAGTTACTTGAACACCAAATTGGAAGGACGTTTATGATCGTATGAACTGAACAGCTTTTGGTTTTATGTGAGCTCCTGGGATGTGAGTGCTCTGTCTCTGCTTGGAGGGTCTCGATGCAGACCAGCAGTCTCTGCCCCAGAAGGCAGCGGAGCCAGATCACTGCTGCATGACACCAGTCTCCTCTTTAGCAATCGACAGCTACGGGGAAGAAAGACCCTGAAAAAAGCTTTGACCTTTGTTCAAGTCCAGCGGGCTGATGTTTTTTAGAGTATCTTCTTGGACGTTTGCCCACATTGCTATTTGATGACTTTAAGACAGTATTTTAAATCAGGCCTCTTCGAGAACTGCAACAGCTTTCTGGTTTCTTTCTGTTTCTGCACCTGTACTATGTTGTCTTCTAGCGTAAACTTGTAAGAATTTAGTCATCTGAAAGAAAGGCTAAGAAAAAATTGTAATAATTCTGTGTCAGTGTACGCTATATACTAGCCTGACGATGTCATACTCATATTTCTAGTCAGAATGTGAGTCTGATACCGCTCCGTTGGGCTGTGATTATGGGGTGTGTCTCAACCGAACCAGGAAAGAAAATGCCTCTTCGCTCGATTGGATAGAGCTACAACCAATCAGAGCAAAGGAATATGTGACGTATTTTAAGCGACGCGTATTTTTCGATCTACAAATGCCTTGATCGCGTTTCTCTGTTCCTCTTTCAAAATGAATGCTCTGTCAAGGTCTTCTAAAACACTCAATGGCAGAATCTACACATCTTAGCTCTCCAGCGGCAGCCATGTTTGTTGTAAACAAATACAAACCAAGCGCCTTTTTATGATGTGGTTGGTTACGTTACTGTGGATCATATGTCCGTCATCGTATAAAGCCCGCCTTGACAATTTGATCGGTCCGGTCAATTTCTGACCGGAGATCATTTCTCCCCAATGGAGCAATGCCAGACCCAACTTCCCGACCAAAATGTTGAGGGCGGGGCTAAGTTCGGTCTGGTATCCAGGCTAGCTATTTACAGGAACACACATACGT
>CM070108.1:20887926-20937926 GCA_036178185.1 Liparis tanakae | reverse complement strand
TTATTACAATGCCTACACACTCTGTGTATGATGTACATACCCTGCCTTTGAGACACAGTGGTAGCACTGCACTGCTACATTCACAGCTATCTACTGTACATTACTGGTACTGGTACATACTCACACACACACTCAACCACACACTCGCTAATGGGCTTGCAACGCACTGACTGAGACCCTAAGACACAGCTGACAACATCAACTAATTGCGCCAGAGACTAACTATTAAAGTGTCTGCATGTGTCCACGCCAAGTGACTCAATCGCCTGTCGTTGCAGCTGGGGGTTTGTTAAGAACTTCAACCACAGCCTGGATGTGAACACAAGGCAGTGCCCCTAATCCGGTCGGTTAGCGGTCACTGATCGGTTAATGAGAGCCGGCCATCAGTCAGGAAACAATTCATCTAAATTAGCTTCCATCCTACAGCCCCTCTTCAAAACATCCAAACTATCACTTTAAGATGCCAGATAAAGTAGTTAAATGGACAGTGGACCAGATTACGCTGAAACACTGCAGTCTAAATAGTAGTTAAGAGTGCATCGTGCATACTAATAGTTTAGTCTGACCACACTTGTTTTGGGAAATGTCAGACACAGTGTCATCCTTCTCCTTTCTTTACTCCAGATATTGATTCCTGCATTTGATTATTTGACATCATCCTGTAAAGCTACTTCAGCCTCATTAATATCCTGGTGCCTTTTGGGTACTGTGATTTGACCATTTCTGTCTTTAGATAGTTCTTTGTATTTTTTGGTTGAAAGGGGGTAACGTTATGTTTATTGGTCCGCTTGCTTCTTTAAACAAATGATACAAACTACATGTCGTGATCTGATCAGTGTTGATTTAAGCAGCGAAGCGTCGGTACACTGCCAGTGTGGCATTTCCTGGTTTATCTTCTTCTCTGGGCTAAATAATGATGGGCCTTTATCCTCAGCCCCCTCTTATGTTGTGTAGCCAGGTTGTGCCATGTTGCGTCATGTCGCTGCAGCTTCTGTGGAAGTGACAAGTGCTGGTTGTAAATATGTGTCGGAACATCACAGTAGGGGAGACGTTTGATCATCTAAAAAACAGTTACTTAGCAACAGCTATGAAGGAGGACAGTGCAGCTGAACTCCTATGAGCTTATAGTTAAACCGAAAACATGACGCATAGATCTGTTTCTATGGTACATTTTCAAAGTATTCATATTCTGCCTTGAAATGCTTTTTTGATATGTAAATATGTTGAAAATCATATATTGTATACACTTGCTGATTTAGTTGTTAACTATGGAGGACTTAAAATGACTTAAGTATAAATGAATAAATGCATGAATAAATATAGGAATAAATGAAGAAATACGTGTGGACACATAAGTAGAGATATAAATAAATGAACAAATACAGAAATGTAGAAATACATTAATTTAATGATGTCCTGTTGAGTTATAACTTATATTTATTAATTTATGTATTTATTTATACATTTATTCCTGTATTTATTTATCTATGCACTTATTTATGTATTCTTGTATTTATTTATACTTAAGTCATGTTAAGTCCTCCATACACAACAGACCCTGATATTACCCTCTTACCTGCATCTCTCTCACTCTGTGTTGGCCTTTTAGAGCTTTTTTCTTTTAGGACTGAAGTTCGGACATCATTTTAAAAAAATGTCCTCGATCATGTAGCAGTGTTGCTGTGCAACGGCCTGTTTTAATTAAGGAGGTGCATGAACTATACTGCAAACCAAATGCTCCACCAGCAGTGACAAACGATGGCTGACTCATGAACATAAATATCATAGACATGCTGAATATTTCTTATTATCATCTCACGGACAGCATTCTCTTTGGTGGTCTCTCTTTTGTGCCACACACTTTTTTTCAGTGGTCATCTATAATACTGTACGTCACCAGGGAAATCAGAGAAGAGTTCACTGGGATGTGATGTTAATCGACTCAGTGCACCCTGAAGAGTGATATCCGGATGAGGACAGGGACTAATACAGTGGGGCTCTACATACTATACTGTGTGCCGTCTAAAAGCTTGTCTACACAGGCATACAAAGGTTATTAGCCAAGCCCAGGCATGATGTAATGTCATTTGCATTGCTGTGGGTGTAAGACCGTCAGGGGATAGCAGTTCTGTACATGAAATAATGTTAGCAGCATTTGCATTAATGTGATTCCCGTCAAAAACACTTCCTCTGAAAAGTGACTGCAGGGTGGAACCGGGTAGGGGGCCAGGGGCATCTAGAGAGGGTTCACACCTCCTGTGAAGGTTAAGGTCATTCAGAGATTTAGGTGTTCAGACGTGAACCTTCATTCTGTCACCTCCATCTCTTCTTAATCCATTGCACTCAGAAACCAGCAGTATCTCATCCAATAGATGATGAGGAGGTATGTAAGCTGCAGATGAATATAAGCAGTGATGGGGGGTTAAAGAGAAGTAAATAATGTTTTAACACCAAATCACACTCATTTTCTATTGATAGTGTTATGGTTAAGTCATGTATACGTTACTTAAGAATATTAAGTAGTAGCTGATGCCATAGTGTAGTACACAGATGTGTTTAGGGCCTGGTTTCTATATATTTCCCAATCCAAATAAATAAAGACCCAACATATCACTTTCCCTCTTTGTCTCCCCCGTTCAGCTCTCCCTACTTCCTCTCCACACCCCAAGCTCTAAACCTTTCTGTATAATCAATATTTCTTATCTCTGAAGGTGTGTGTGTGTGTGTGTGTGTGTGTGTGTGTGTGTGTGTGTGTGTGTGTGTGTGTGTGTGTGTGTGTTTAGGGCCATTATCTCAGTACCTCCTCCCCACTCTAGCCTTTATTTTATTTCCCTGAGTCTCTTAGAAGTAACTCGGCATCCATTTATAAAAGCTCCGAAAACAATACTCACCAATCTATAAGTAAAAGCTTTGCATACATTACACAAAATGGAGGCATGATGTGAGTTTATTTTCTCCACATATCTCCTGCTCTTCTCTCTATCGGTCTGACTCTCCTCCGGCCCATCTCTGTTGGCTAAGAATAGCAGTGATGTCTGAAGGTAAATGGTATTGCTCAGACCTCACTCTGCACCGTGTTGTAGAAGTGAAGCTTAAGATTGATACCTTTCACGGTGGATGTTACACAGCTTTATTTCAGCATAGGCAAAGAGCATGGAATTACAAGAACATATCAGAGACTAACCACAATAAAAGATTGGACGTGCTATAGAAGTGAATAAGTAGTGAAGCCACGGCTCCGTCTTCACCCTAGTCTCCCTTATGGAGACTAGGGTGAAGACAGGTGGTGGAGTGATCCAGAGGGTGGAGTGATAGGGTAGGGAGTGATCACCCCTCAGCCAGGGAGCTATACCCTTCATGTTCTATGAGATGAATCTTTGAGCTGTTCTATGAAGGATTATTTATGAATACTTCTACATTAAAAAATAAACCTCCACTTCCAAGGATGTTCCATTACATAACTGAATAGTCATCTCGCCCACCCACTTACCTTGATCACATACTTAACATGGTAACATAGCTTTCATATGTAGTCATCTTCTAATTACGTGGGTCGACTGTGGGTCAGTGGGTAGCAGGTCTGTCTTTCAATCAGGAGGTTCAATCCCCGCCCTAGTCGATGTGCAAGACACTTAAACCTGAATTGCTCCCTGTAGCTGCGTGTATGAATGTAAAAGGATTGTAGGTCGCTTTGGATAAAAGTGTGAGCTAAATGACATGCAATGTAATAATTAGAGTAATTAACATTTATAATTATTAAGAAAAATATTGAGTTTTTACATTTATGTAATAAACATAAATTAATTTAAAAGTACTGTAAACAGTGACCAGATTCCTTAAGTAACAGTAAATGAACCCACTGCAGTCAGAGTTGCACATTTACTGTCATTATTAATACATAATCCAGTGGGCGTTTGTCACATGCTGCTTTTTATGTAATATTTACTGGTTCAGCCACCTGAGCCATGTCATTACATTTGTGTTACATCATTGCACTGGAACACAAAGTCAATAGCAGCAAAATAAATGCCTCCTTTTTCAGTGATCACACTCCTACTCTGTCAGTGTGAGTATCAACTCTGAGCTGCTGAGTCTAAAAGATGAGATACACTGAGCTACTGGAGAAGCAATGGAACACTTCAAAGGAAGATAATTATAAGCAACCACTATCAGAACTGACCATTTACTAAGTGCTGCCCCCCTTAGTTACTGGAGCTCCTGTATGTGTACACGATAAGGGCCAGACCCCAAAACAACAACTATAACAATGTGAGCAGCCACATGGATGATGGACGAGGGATTCTGATTGTCTGTCAGTGTCTCTGTCATTCATCCAATCGCTCTAAATAGTCATCCCAAACATACCACTGAGTCATTGTCAACAAGAATGTTTTAAAATTCACCATTAGAAGAGCAAAGGCTCTGAGAATGAAGACTTTCAGATTCATTTGGAAAATGCAACACTGTGGCTGGCTGGGGTTGCTGGAATGAAAAATTCCCCAAATCCAATTAAGAGCTGGACACATATTAGTGCATGAAAAGGCTAAAAAGAAGAAAAGGTCTTAATCTACAAACTCTTTATATCAAAATCTTGCTCACTACAGCCTCGTGTACAGCCCTTCAGCATGTGTAGAAATCCAAAGCGTGACAGACCTACCACGTCTTGTTAAAGTAGCTCAACGAGAAGAAGATTGCTGCTCACTTACAATCTGCATGTGTCTCTGTGTCTGTACAGTTACCTAGACAGCCTAGACCGGATTGGTGCCACAGACTACCAGCCCACGGAGCAGGACATCCTGAGGACCCGAGTGAAGACCACGGGCATCGTCGAGACACACTTTACCTTCAAAAACCTCCACTTCAGGTCAGTAAGCTCTCATAGTATCACTCCCTACAGGAAATACACAACACCTTAGTTCTTCAGTTACTGATGGATTTATTTGTCTCACGTGAAACCTCAGTCAACACCACCGTCATCAATCCACCGTCCAACAGTAGGGATACATTTCAACATACGTTGGGGTTCACATGACACAAAAACTGTTTGCTCGTAAATATGCGCGATGAAACATTAACATAGTGAACGTTAAACCTCGCTGGCTGCACACAACCGAGAGGGAAATGGGTCCACTTCGAAAACAATAATAAGTGAAACCAACACTTTGTTGATACTTAAACTTCTTTAACTTAAAAATTTAGGCAGAGTACAAAACTTCTACCGCTGCACATGTCTTCAGGAGCTGGTGGCAGTTAAACGTGTCCCAGCACAACTTAGGACGTAAAAAGAGTTCCTATCATGTGTAAATACAAACAGAATCAATATTCAAGAAACAAGTTGTACAAGCCTATTAAATAATGACATGAATAATATTTACATACATAACATTGACAGCACTGCCTCTTACTCATCTCTCTGTCTGCTCCTCTTATTCATAAACTACTGTCCGTAATTAATATGATGAAACACTTTAAACATGCTATGATTGTCTTTGATTTAAACTAGATCTGATTCAATTAAGAGTGAGCAGCAGTGGGAATGATGGAAAGAGGAGGGGCTTGTTCGGTAGGTGAAGACAAACGAGAGAGAAAAGAGGTGGAGGACTTTTCTAACCTCAAATTTAATTAGCATACTTCTGCCCCTCTTGTGTGTACGAATACATTACACATACATGTTAGTGCTACTGAATGATGCGTTCTCCTGTTACTGGGGGGAGGCGTTGTGCTGCTGGGTGTGTTTTCACTGAGGAGCCGAACTGTTCAATCAGCTCAATTGTTATTACTGGCAGTCAGGCAGTGTGTGGGAGGCTGCAGTGTTCCTGCACTAGGTGGAACCCCTCAACCTACCTACCATTATACCATCACATGTGGAACTGAGTTCACTTCACTTTGGATTCACTCCTCTCTGGTAGTAGTTTGACAAGTGTACACTACAAACCACAAAATTACAACATATACATAAGAGTGGTCATTCCAAGCTTATGAACGCTTGAGGTAAATTACTTGAGGTAAATTACTATAGATATACAGGAACATATAAGAGGAACAAACTGCCAGAATGTATGAGATCCCACATTGTTCATACATTAGAGTATAGAGAGACTAGCAGAGTCTTTCAAACATAGAAAAATAAAATACAAGGTTGAAAAAAATATGAGGAGCATTATGGAGCATACACTTCCTAGATCTAGAAATAGAACCGCTTTATGGACTATGAAGAGGGCTAGGAACCCCAAACCGACCTCAACCGAGAAGCTCCCAGGCTTCAGAAGACACTTTATTGTTCATAGGAACAATGCATATATGTCTTATATATAAGCATAAATATGAGTAAATAATAAAAATTATATATAATCCCCCAAAAAATTGAGGTATGTGCAAATATGTGCATCAAACCCGTACAATACATAACGTCAGTAAACAATGCCAGGAAGTGGGATCTAATATGTAAATAAGTAAATAGGGATATGTTTTGAAATATACAGTATCCAATGATTGCCGTACTAAAAAGCAGAGTATTGCACAGTTGAAATGTTGCAGCATTCATTGTACAGTTTCATCATTATTGCACTCAAGAAGTGAGAAGATAATGTCTTCTATGTGTCTTCATGTGATTCACGGCCGTCTCTCTCTGTCCTTCAGGCTGTTTGATGTGGGAGGTCAGAGGTCGGAGAGGAAGAAGTGGATCCACTGTTTTGAGGATGTCACAGCGATCATTTTCTGTGTGGCGCTCAGTGGATACGACCAGGTGCTGCATGAGGATGAGACCACGGTAAGGAAAGATATGTATTCTCTCTCCCGGTCTCACTGATGCTGTTTCACCTTAATGACCCATTTATAAATATCGGAACACTTTTAAAGGATACTATATAAGATGGCATCAGTAATTTTATTTTATACATTCGGGATATGCAACATCATATTAGTCCCCTAATTCATTCTGACACGGGCTACGTAGCAGCTGGTTTAAAGATGGAGTGGACGCTTGTTCTATATAACGGTGTTTAACATGACATCAAACCCATGGCCTGTGTAAAAGCTTGAGACACCGAGGAACACTTGCCTGTGGAGCTGTTTGATGAGCTGCTACATACATTAAGATGAATTCTTTTTTAATGTATTTATTTCCACTTCATATATAATTATTTCCGATTTGTTTTGGGAATGATTGGTAGATACAGATAAACATATTGCTCTCCTCTTGCATCTATTTAAATGGTGATAATAATGCTGAACTGTCAGCAATTGTCTTCATACTTTCCCATAACATTAGAGCTCAATCTGAATTCAAAATACTTGTTGGACTTCTTTTGTTTAAATAAAGAGACAACAGTGCTCTATCTCTGTCTGAGACACAGAGGAGTTTTTTTTCTCTGTGGAGATCCTTCTTCCCTATGCTGACACTGCAAACCAAGTTTAATTCTCGTCAAAGCAAATTAAATGAGATATGAAGAAATCATCCACGACGTTTATGCAATGCCTGTATGTACCTTACTTACATAAGTGTAAAGAGCTTTATTAATGCAGTACAAAAATAAATATTATATTATTTAGAGGATACGATGAGCATAGAACATTTAATGGCATTATTTATAATCTAAATAACCTTAACATTGCAGGACTTTTCTGTTATGTGTTTAATGTAAGGCTCTGGACGAGGTGTCTGTCACAACTCGCTCAGGGTTTCCTCAAATAGAAACCACTCTGTGCCATGTGGCTGTGAAGCTGATGTAAAGTGTGTAACCTACAACAAATAAGCTGATTTGAATGCATGGCGCTCAATGCTATTTATGCAGCCTGACATGTATCCTCTGAGGAGTCCAGGCTGGGAAACTGCTCTGTAGTTGCTCTATTTATGTAGATGTCATTAAGCTTCCTGCTGAGCTGGGAGCACCAGAAGAACGTCAGAAGAAGAGAGGCAAAAGCCATCAGAAAACCCACTCACAAACAGCTTCCAGTGTGTGTGTTGTATGCATGAGTCCATTTTGAACATCGTAGGCTCTTGTTGTCTAAATGTAGGTCAAGGTGAGACTTTAAGTGTGGCTGCTATCGCGTTTAAGATGAGAAAATGTCTTTTAAAATTACATAAAATAACACTCAAAAATATTGTAAACACTTAAAAACAAATATTTGCATTGCATCACAGATTAGACAAAAAAAAAAAATGTTGGTGACTTTTAAATAAGGTAATCATAAAGCATAAGGTCCCTTTTCAAAAAGTGAACAACATGATAAATAACGTAGTCTGATTCTGTTCATATTTTAATTTTAATTCTTGTATTTTTTTTTCGGGCTCTATATTTTACTTCCTACCAAGAAAGTGAGCTCGGCAGCTCTTTGGAGTCCCTCTAAACACGATATCCAAGATGTTTCCGATATTGGTAATTCACCACAATCTACTTATCACAAATGTTTTTTTGTGTAATCCGTGATGACATCTTATATCCCGACTCCCATCCTCTGTCTGCTACCAGACACAGTCATGGCATGTGATTCAGAAAATAGAAAGTAGTAATATATTTCACAATCAGACATAAAGATAAAACCCCCTTCTCAGTAATGGGAGTAATAAAGTCATGTATATATCTCCATATAGTACAATCACTGATATGCCATGAATTTATTTAGAAAGCCACTTTAATAATACTAATCCTGTCTGGGCAGTGGATAAACGTATCCATAGTAAGATAACACCTAGAACATTCATACGTATGTTTACAAAAAAAATGGTATGTCTACTTTAGAGTGTATATTGTGCATAAAACCATAGTTTGAATATATGTATTATAATGCTTGGGCTGAAAGAGTTCCCGGGTATTCATGGAAGTCAGAGTCACAGGTGGTGACATTTGCATTCATATTTTTTGGTGGTGACATTTACATTCATATTTAGGTTTAACATCAAGTAAAACTAAGAAACTGTTTTCCTGAACATAACAACACCAAACTCTCACCAACATTGTTCAGATCAAGGGACAATATAGCATAAGATTATTATTAATTATTATATAAAAATTTTCACAACTCCCAGCAGTGTAATTCCTAATAAAACAACAAATTGAATTAATTTGACCCTGACCTGCAATAGCAGCATAAAATGGATGGATGTAATAACCGATTATTGTATTACAGTTGTTGATCAAATTGACACTTGCTCATTATGAGTCGATGAGCTTTCTAGCTGCTACTACAGTGTTTGCTGTAACTGTCTCAACAATCACACTGGATATTTAACGGATGCCATCAGAGCATTTCATAGCTGACACCCCTGCCTTTGGCCGGCAAGAGAAAACAAGACATGTGTAAATTAAAATAAGGACAATGTGTTTGTTTTGAGGCTTTTGTTTTTTTAGTAAACTGAATTCAATGTTGTTGTTTTTTTACTTTAGAAGACAACATACTAGTCACAGTGAGGAGGTAGTTTAATGTGGGCCGAGCGTAGGTGTATTAAGAAGGATCGGGCGTGAGTGTTACCTTCGTATTTCGCTCCCATCACGGCTCACTTCCTGTGTGCGGCCGTCAACCACCGAGCTGACGAGGATGATTCAGCGTACGGCAAAATAAAAAAGTTGTTTTGAGTACTAATAACCAGTATCGTTGTCGTAGTAAAAAAATACAAATAGAAACGCATTCCTAAAGTCATAAAGAAAGCGACGGCAATGAGGCACAAGCCTTGGAGAAAGCGTCCGCCACAAAGCAGAGACCACTTGACTGGGCCCCACTACAGACGTTCTTCTATTGTTCGGGTAAATCTAATCCAAGGGCAAGCATGTGCTATGTGAGGCTGAGAACGTGATTTGTCGACAAAGCATTACGAAATCTAAATGTGAAACCAGTGAGTCATGCTCTCAAAATGAAAGACCACGCTCTTATATGAAGATAAGGGGAAAAAGCTGCTTTTAAGGTCGTCCTCCTGTCCTGCTTCATTATCACGACCAACGATATCTCTGGGACGCCTGGACGGAGTTTTCTGGTTATTTTAGCTTTGTTCATTCTAAAATATGGAAGTGAAAGACCACCTCACAGGCCCCGTGCTAAAGGTTTATACTATATATGTCTTAGTGCTTTATGGACACAAGCACACAGTACACTACATACTACTTCTGCTTTTTAATTCCCTTTGTTCTATTGAAGAACTGCTTGCATTGTGTTTTTTCTCTGCCTCTTTGTGTTGTTCCTGTGAAAACACACAGACATCACACACACGCAGGCTATTTGTTGACAGCTGCTCTGGGTGAACGCTGTGTAGATAATGTCCTTTCCTTCTGCCTCTGAACACTTTGTTTTCAGCAGTAGGGGTGTGTATGTATACAGTGTGTGTGTGTTTGGGTTAAAGGGGGACGTCATATAGGAAGTCGGCCGTGGGTGGGCATTTTCTGTTCCTGCTCTAAACTCCGTCCTGCAGCATCTCTGGCTCCTTCCACTCCTGTCACTCTCGCCACCGACTGTCCTCTCTTACCAATCAGCAGTCAGATCCTCCACAGACGCTCCGCCCACAGACAGGTATGAAACCTCCCAGTAGGTTGATACACTTATCATGAGTTAAACGCTGTGCTTCTCTGTTTGTGAACCGTTGACTTGAACTGTTTTTTTGCACAGATCATGCTTTATTGCATGCTATGTATCCATGTATGTGTCTGTCTGACTGTCTGTCTGAGCACTTTGATATGTCGCTGTCACTATTTTGATTGGTTCTCTGTCCTAAACGAGGCAATATGGGATCATAACCAGAGAGGAACTGCTTTCCACTTCAAAATTAGTCAAGTCCTGTGTGTTTTCCTCACAAAGCACTTGTGTACGCTGCATGGATAAGTGTCTTAACTGATTAGTGTTTATTTTAGATGAGCACAGTAATGTTATAATGTTTACTTTTCTTCTTTGTACTGATTTCATTAGCAAACTGAATAGTAAAACGGTAAACTGATGCTAACAAGCCAACGATCCCATGTTCTACTAACTTAAGAAAGGTCCTCATGATGGAATAAATATAAGACACTTAATACATTTTTAACTTTAATATTTCTTTCAGTTATTTTTGAAGGTCCTCGTCCTTTGTTTTTAGATGCATTTAAAATGCAAATATAAATTGTTTTTAGTTTATGACATAAATATAGCAATAATGCTTCTTGTTGGAGCTTTTACTGTTTTTATATTGTCTAGGTGTTACGTTTGTCACGGAAAGGCATCGTGTGTATCCGGCATAAGAAACATGGAAACAGGAAATATTTGCAAAGCTAATTGAAATGTGCATTGAGTGCTTTGTCTTCCTCACCTCATCATTGATACACTGCAACCTTTATAATTCATTACCTCTACAAACTGTTGCTGCCTCATAAACATAAACATCTCACGGTGAGCAGGTTATTTCCTCAAGGACATGCAACAGAAAAGCTAAAACACTCGACACTGAGACGTCTTTCCTAAGCATTGCTCTCTACTGCCCCTAGTGGGAAAACTCCACAGGGCACCTTTATGCTATCATGACTTCAAGTGCATGGCTTTGTTCAACTCAGCTGCAACGTTCAGCTTACTAATCTAATCATCATTGATGTTACTGATGTGTTGATTTAAACAAATGCACAAACATATACACACCCAACAAGCAGCAGGAAATGCTATCCGTAGAAAAGAGGAACTCCTCTGTTCTGCTTTCTCGTTTTAATTTACCCGGTTCCTCTTTGTGTTTTAATATGTAGTATGTTTTTCTTGATTATGCTGCTTGTGTGCATGTGTTTTCTGAACACATTTACACAAATAATATATGCCTGTCTGATTTGTGTGTGTGTGTTTGTGTGTGTGTGTGTGTGTGTGTGTGTGTGTGTGTGCGTATGTATTGTTGTGTATGTATCTGCTATGATGATGCAGACGTTTGTGTTTCAAAGCCCTTTTAACCCTCAGTAATGTCTCTTTTACAGAACCGCATGCACGAGTCTTTGAAGCTGTTTGAGTCCATCTGTAACAACAAGTGGTTTAAGGAAACCTCTATCATTCTCTTCCTGAACAAGAAGGACATCTTTGAAAGGAAGATCAACAAGTCTCCACTGTCCATCTGCTTTCCTGAGTACACTGGTACATATCGATGCACTTCATATTTTATTATTAGGTCATGCACTGCATCATTGTATGGTGTTTGATCAAAGAGTCGCTGATAAAGCATTTCCACACTAAACCCAACTCTACCGATTTAATGACATCAACCTTTTGAAAAATATATTTCCTCAAATTAACCTGTTGATCTGATCTCAGTGATATGTGACTATCATTACTCATGCATACTCTTTCAACATCTTTCAGCGAATGTCTTAGTTTTGCTCTCCCTTTTAAATTACAGTTATAATGGTATTTGTAACATATTAGGGCTCAGCAATATGAACAGGAACTCTTTTACGAAGGTTTGACGAGATTGGGCACAATTCACGATTTTAATCCATATTTTCCAAAAACATCTGCGTTTGTCATTTCACAGTTGCAGCAACCATTACATTCACTTCTTAGAGATAGCCAGCCACCTGGAGTCATGAAAGTCCAGAAAACACTATGTAATATTGTAACTGTTCATGTCTCAGCTCACGGGACTGTCGAGACTCAAGTAATCCTAACACTTACATTTACACAACGTAAACATTTGACATTCATATATTGTCCAGACCTAAATTGGATAACAAACTCAAACCAGCTGCACTAATAACTCACCGTCAACATACTAACGTTATGACATCAACCCCAGACTTTATTTATCGGTTCTTTAAGTGTATAAATCAGCTTTGAGAACACAATCCTAGTTGAAAGATAAATAGGCGGCATATTCACTGAAGAAAGGACCTCATGGAGGGGGCATGTTGCAGAAGAGTTAAATATACAGTTGCTTCAATGAAAGTTCCACTGCACAGTGAAAAGTTGTGGAAAAAAGGACAAACAGAAGTTTGAGGGCAACAGAGAAGAGGCGATTTAGGCTCAGACTGGAGCAAAACTAAAAGATGTTAGACAAGGAAGTAAATGAGTCAAAGAGTTAATGAAATCATAATAATGAAAAGGAGTGTTACCTGGAGTCCAAAGTAGAGAAGCTGGAGGGTGCTTATCTAGATAGAGAGAAAGGGAGAGATAAGACCACATAGTGGGGAAGCAACATGAGAGAGCAAGAGTGTGAGAAAATGAGAAGAAACTAATGCACAAAGCAACACTGCAAGATGGAGAGAAACCAAAACACAGGAACTGTGAGAAAGAGATAATTAGAATTCCAAACCTGTTTCCTCTGCTCTTCTTCTCTTCATCCCTTTGTCATTATGGCCGGACGTTGAGCCTACTCTGATGAAGTTGCTGCTGAAGCAGACTGAATGACCACATTGATATGAGCCAAGTAGATCTCAAAAATTACTCCAATCACTGAGATCAGACTCATTTCAACAGTGTTATAACAAATTAAGGCTCCTGATTGAAACCACTCTGGAGCACAATGTGTTGCATTACAAGCAGAATGAACTCCCACAAATTATAATGGACTTGAAGGAAAAGTTTGTACGTTAGACTTGGCGCTGCTATGATATGGACCAGTCTTCAGTTTGAATCCAGGTTTCATCCTTATGACTGTAGGACCCAGTATGTGTGAGTCATGGACTCTTCCTCTATAAAAACTATGATCCATTGGCAGTATTCAGAATTACACTTTGCCTACAAAAGCAAGATGTGCAGCCCTAAGCACATGTGTGCCGAGCTAGAAAGTCAAAGGTTGTGTTTTTATAAAATAATCATAAAACATTGCTGACATGGTTAATGGCCTTAGGTTAGCTCACTGATATACAGCTTTCATGCCTTCACCTGACTCCCACTATATGTCATATTTCTCTGTGTGCCTCTGTCCTCAGGTCAAGACACGTATCTGGAGGGAAAAGACTACATTAAGTGTCAGTACAAGAGCAAGAACAGGTCATCTAGCAAAGAAGTCTACCCCCATGTGACCTGTGCCACGGACACCAACAACATCCAGTTTGTCTTCGATGCTGTCACTGATGTCATCATAGCAAATAACCTGGAGAGGTGTGGCCTGAACTGACAAAGACGTTCAATATTAGCCAGTGGAGGACAGATGTTTGACTTTACTGTACCAGTTGGTCACACGTATAATGTGTGGCCTTTATCAGTGCAGTCAAAGAGGGGGGCTGTGTTGGTGATGTCACCATATGGCTTTACCTTGAGGCTCGACTCTTAGTTAATGCATTGGTTGGTTAAGTGGGTTGGTTGGGACTTATTTGAATATATTTACCTATTTGATTCCCTTGGTAAGCATTACATTGAAACCAAAATTCCAAATATTTTGCCAGTGTGCTGCAGAAAACCTGCCCAATGGCTCCAGTCAACTCTCCAGGGATACACATTATGACCTGTTTGCACATGCAGCAGCACCTCACTCAAAGAACTGGACTGATTGCTAATTGACAGTAGACCGTCCTTTAGGACCAGAGGAGTGATTTCCATTATACAAAAGTATTTCTAATCATTTCAATGAAGTTGCAAGTCTTATTAGCCTCAGACTTGTGCCTTAGTTGCACGAAGGGCCAAAGTAAACGTTAATATATAAGTATTTTGTTTAACTAGTCAGAGTCAAGCTCAGTCCACGCTGTTTACATCAGAAAGATGCTCTCAAGGCAACGTCCAGCTTTCTAAGAAGACATTTACAATGAATGCTCAGTCATCAGCAAACAAAAAATGTTTCTCTATGTGCTGTGTGAAATAGTTGTTGTGCCTTTGTTATGTTGTATTTGTTGTGTACTTTGTGTTATTTAGCTTTCTGATGACAGTCCAGCCCTGATGTTTGCGCTGCATTGGACTGCATAGGAAGCGTAAAACTCTTATTTAGTCGGGACTAAACTGACGACAAATTACAGACATGATCACCATCATTATGTATTACACAGGTGCCCAGGTAACCAGTGGTGCTTTACACAATCATTAGGAACACGAAAAAAATACACTTTAATTAAAGAGAAACATTCTAAAAAATAGGTCATGAAATAACAGGTCATGGTAATAATTTCATTTATTTGTTTTGATCATTTCATATTTAATTTGTATGTTCTGTATTTTGTTGTTATATTTATTTTATTTAGTCATAGTAATATGAGTTAAATCAATTCATTGGTTTAATATTACCCATTTTGTAGTTGTATATCAAACAGTGTGACCACTATTAACATAATGATTAGTAGGACCTCTTCTGGCCCTTAAGACACAAACAGACCCACAGTTATCTACTCTTGTTGTACTGCACGGCATTTAAAGAGCCAATATGTCCAATTTAAAGCCCCTGTGTGTAGGATTCCTCAGTTAACAGTTTATATTTTCGCTAATAAAAAGCTACATCAGCTCATGGGTTTCCAGATTGCATGAAGGTCTTTGTGTTCCTCTTCTGCTCTTCTGCTCTCCACACACGGTTTACCTGCATGTAGCCAACGCCTGCTCACATGTGATTGGTCAATACTACCTGACTACAAACTCTTCTGAAACCAACATATTGGCTTCTTGGTTCACAGGCAAAGTCTGTTTGAACAGATTATGGTTGCTTGTCATCTTTTCTAAAACTGCCCGGCAGGAGTTCATGCGGCTGAACTGAAATGTGTGTTCCCGTGAAGCAAAGGAAGAGCGTCATTAGTGCTTGGGCCAAGATGCGTTTCATTTGAGAGCAAATGTGTTTCGGTCCCTGTAGAAAAAGGTTATTGAAATTGTTTCATCAAAGTTCGAAGAGGCAAGCAGGATATATTCTTTTTTAAATTTGAAAATAGATTATGAAAGTCGCTATTTACTCTGTTCGGATTGATATTTCAGCCCCTCATATTTCATCAGGTGGTGTTCTGACTCCAATAGACATACACAGATGATGCACCAAAGTAAGCATTGATGAGAGAGCGCCCAGGGACATTGGAGCTGCACAGTGTAATATATTTATCGTCCACCGCTCTGCCTTACTAAGCCAGAGGTGAGCTTTGAAGGATTGAGTGATTGTGGGTACATATATAGTTCTCTGGGATTAGATTGTCAACCGTGTTACTATTTTTTCAATCCCGTTATTTAGCTTTCTGCTGAGCGCCTTGCCTTTCGGCTGGATAGTCTCGGCCCAGAGCTGCTGGACAATTGAGGTTTGATGTTGTGCACGGCCGAGCTGAAATGAAAAGTGGCGGGTGCATTTTGTGGAAACGGTTAAAAATAGAGCCTTGACATTAAAGCCAGAGATGAGTATAATGCCTGGAAAATAACAAATATGAGCTTTTTTCTGTGGAACTTTGTTGGATTGACTTCGCTGAGTGTGTTTGCGTCTTCACTGGTGTGAGTGCTCTTCGGCAAACAGAGGAAGTCATCTGCTTCATTTACCCATGAACAGGGCATTCGCCGAATTCCAACCGCAGTCCAAACAGCGACAGCCTGTCTGCTTGAAGCTGTGATTTTCAGGAGGTAGATGATGTCATTGGCTCACCCCACTGCATCTGTGCAGTTTCAGTTCTCATCAGATCGCTGCCTGAGGCTGTTGATCAGCTGTGTTTGTGTGTGTGTGTGTGTGTGTGTATATATTGTGTGTGTTTACCGATTATATATAGTTACCTACTATATATGTTGATAGGAAAGGTCAGTGTGTGTGTGTGTGTGTGTGTGTGTGTGTGTGTGTGTGTGTGTGTGTGTGTGTGTGTGTGTGTGTGTGTGTGTGTGTGTGTGTGTGTGTGTGTGCCTATATACATACATGCATATGTATGTATTGTGTGAGAGACAACATCAGCCCATGGGGGGCTTGTGGTGGAGTGAGTATCTGTGGACTAATTACCCAGAAAGCACCTGTCTACCCTTTCCACACATAGGCCCTTAACACACACACACACACAAACACAAACACACTGAAGGCATAAACGCACCCACGAGACTTCATAATGCCACATTACTTGCCCGTGTCAAATAATATCACCATATCCAACCAAAGAGCCTCGGATGTCTTTTGGTTTGTTCGCCAAACGTAAAGCCGAAAGCTTTTAGTTTATAGTCTTATCCTCTGACGTACATGTATTATATAATCGTAAAGTTAAATGATCCTACTGCATCGTCTTTAGTGTTGTGACTTTAATTAAACATGAAACATTAAACGCTGTTGTCTTGCACATTGACAAATAAATTTGAAATCACTTCTGTCAGCGGTGTGGCATCCAACAACAGTTTGATTTGTGATTTGCATAAAGGTCAAGCCTGGGGGGGGGGGTGTTCTTTAAAAGCAATATAGTACACTCACTGGGTGGTTTTACCACGCCACTGTTGTATTATCAAATTGGTTGAGCATCATTCTCGCTTAATGCAGGCCAGCAGGCCCCATCGTTTAGTTATTTTAACCCCCAACATGTTTGTTTCTTGCCTGAAAGCCTACAATAAACTTTAGCTGTGAACAATGGACTGGCTCAAATTATTATCCACCATTAGTTTGCAAGCTCCAGTTCACAGGCAGTTGAAAGGACGTGCCTACATTTGTATTTGTCCTCGGGAGGCGATGCAGACTGTACTGTCAGGGTTTTGTCTTCCAACTCCTTTCATGCCCGTTGACCTCCGGCTGTGCACAGAACAGCGTACATCCTGGTTTCTTCTTCAGTATCCTACACGATGCATTTAACTAAGTGCATTAGAAGGGCCTTAACTGTGTTTTTGCACATTCAAATTAATTGCTACGTATCACATACAGTATACTTTAATAACTCATCTTTTTTGTGTTAACCTTATTTTGAACTCTGAAACAAAACAGGATTTTTAAGTCAGAGTTCCCCAAAAATGTTAACACATGCAGGTTTGTGCGACAGAGTCCACGAATTGTACCGATGCCATCAGGAAGAACTGACTGATTGTGTTGCGCAATTTTGTCATTTTAAATGCTGATTTAGTATATAAGGATATAATTGGAGCACATATATACATATATATATATATATATATGTATATATATACATACATATAAGCTCTCAAGCAAGAAATGGAGAAATGGAGAAATAACAGCATGGGCGAGGCTGAGAGGTTAGTGGGTAATGTAGTAATAACTAATAGACTCCAAAAGGCTGCAGTGAAGGGGAAATGTGTGAGTTATGTAGTCTCAGGTCATTTGTTTTTAAGTGGATGAAGTCTGATGTGAATATTACAATCAGTGGTTCATTCAGATTACATCTGCACAGCAGGTGGCGGCACAAAAGAAACGTGAGAACCACTCAAAGCCTGAGCAACATAAACAATATCTGAAGTCACACGAAAGCCAGCCCCAACACTTTTTTGGAGCTTAAATTTGATCCTATGTGAGACGTAAATGATATGAAGTAAATCTTGAAATCGAGTTTTACCTGAAAATGCTTTTGGGTGGTCCAATAATATGTCCAGCTCCCACTCAATGCTGCAGAGACAGGGAGATGTTGCTCTGCTGCAGCACTGGGAGAGGAGGCCGCAGGGCGCACGACCGTGATGAACCGGTGTAGCATTATGGCGGAGGAGTGAGCTGGTAAAAGTCCTCACGTTTATCATGCTCTCAACTCTTACTGCTGCAGCCATTTTACTTTCCAACCCTCCAACGTGCAAATCATTTAACCTCTAAAGTCTCTCAATAGCTGTACAGATCCCCAACAGCAACATCTAAAGTCCTGTTCATTGTGGTTCTCTGTGTGTGTGTGTGTGTGCGTGTGTGTGTGTGTGTGTGTGTGTGTGTGTGTGTGTGTGTGTGTGTGTGTGTGTGTGTGGTGTATCTTACTGCGCTGTATCCTTCCTCACTGCTGTGATAATTTATTCAAAGTTGTATTTATAAAAAAGATAAACGACAATAAAGCCCCACATGAGTAACTTGATATGTGTGATCTTTTTTCTGACCTAATTTGCATTTGCAGAATATTACAAATGTTGATTTTTTATTTTTTTTCTCCCTCCATATTGTCCTAAACTGTGATTATTTATTATAAACGTTATGTTATGTGATGTGTCTTGTCGGTTAGTGTGCAGGACAGAGAAATCACTTCTCAGTTGCGATCTTTGCCTGACTGCATAATATGCATTTGCTCTTAATTTAATTCAAGCAATACTTTTGCTTAAAGGTGTTTATCTTCTCTCCTTTCTCTTTTGCTAATGTCTTAATTGGAAAGAGAGAGAGGAGTGTAAAAGTATTGCTCTGTATTTCTGTGTGTGATAGTATGCTAAGTGTTTGGCTCATTTGTGTCGATTTTAAATGTGATAATGATGTTTCCCTTTTTTCTTTTTCTCTTTATCATCATTCATTCACTTTTCATCCTCATCTTTTATTTGCTCTGTTTAATTATCTCTTTCTCTTCATTTCACCCGTTCCTTTAATCTCTCATCTCGTCCATCTTATTTAATTTCATTTACCCATTTCTTTCGCACCCTCTACTTCTGTCCTCCTCCGTAGAATCGCATGCACGAGTCTCTGATGCTGTTCGACTCGATCTGCAACAACAAGTTCTTCATCGACACCTCTATCATCCTCTTCCTCAACAAGAAGGATCTGTTTGCAGAGAAGATCAAGAAGTCTGCGCTTAGCATCTGCTTCCCGGAATACACAGGTAGGATAGATAGATGCCACTCTCATGCCTGGTTGTTACATATGTAGCTGGAGGCTGGTTAGCTTAGCTTAGCATAAAGACTGGGAACAGGCAGAAACCGCTAGCCGGGTCCAAAGGTAACAGAATACAGAACCAGTGCCTCTCTTTTTATGATCATTAAATTCTGTCACAAGAAATTTGACAATTCCAACAAAAGGTCCAGCACACAGTTCTCTTTTGAATGGAAATTGTCATATTTACACTGGTACGTTGGTCAGTGAGCCGGGCTAGCTAATTCATCTTTTCCTGTCGATAAGAATCTCAGAACATCGCATCGGGCCACATCACTAAAACTAAATCTCCCTTATATATACAATATTAATGGGATTCCCAGATGCAAAATTCAGGAGCTTTCTATTCAGGATCCATTGTTCTGTAACTCTAGAGCTGTGAGGAACAATTTTAGTTTTAAAGTATGGAGATGTGTCAGTATTAATCAAAGCAGATGTTTCCAGCATTGAGCTACCTAAACCAAATGTTTGCTGTTGCCTAAACTGTATAACCTTCACTTGAAAAGAGCGATATACACGTAGATGTACATGATTGTGTTTAAGAGCACAGGAGAGAAGGACTGAGAGGCTCAAACAGAAGCTGTAGGAGGAACGAAATGTGATTTCTTCCTCATGTGGAGGTGATAGTCAGATGTAGCTGTGGAAGTGAAAAGGAAAAGATTGGTAGTCAAAGAGCAGGAGACAGTCACGCTTGGACAGCTGTCTTCTGTCTTCTGTCCTCACACACACACACACACACACATGCAGGTCTCTCGCACGATCCTCCTCCCTTTATTCCCGTGAGGAGTCTCTGAGAATAATGTTTTTAAACCGAACGAGGGAGAAAGTATATTAATAATGAAATAATATAATTATATAACTTACTTTCTGCTCCACTAGCTTTCTGTGTTTTGCAGCAGTCGCTGTTTTTATGATGAAATGTTTAGCTCAGGTCTAAACTAATCAATATGGGGATGCAGGTTATTAAGTTAGCATCATATAAATACATATAATGTATAAGCATATATATGATGTCTTTGATAGGACCTATAACCCACGCCAAAAGCTGAAGGTTAGCTACCCTGGAATAATACTTCACAGTTATATTACTGCCTTGATACGTTAAGTGGTTGTGTTATTAATGTGTGGTGAGGTAAAACATGGAGAGTTGTGATCTCATTCATACGCAGTGTCACATCGAGGAAGTGTCTTTGTAACAGCTGTCTGGTCTTCTCCCTCCAGGACCCAACACTTATGACGACGCGGCAGCTTACATCCAAGCACAGTTCGAGAGCAAGAATCGTTCCCCGAATAAGGAAATCTACTGTCACTTGACCTGCGCCACGGATACAGGAAACATCCAGGTGGTGTTTGACGCTGTGACCGACATCATCATCGCCAACAACCTGCGAGGGTGTGGCTTGTATTGAGCTGGTCCACACACCCCGTCATCTCCTTCCCCTTTTGTCCCCTCTTTTCTCTCGCCCCTCCTCTCCTCATCCTCCCACTTTGTTCCTGTTCCTTTGACACTGCTGTGGAAATGATGATGACGATGATGATTATTTAAAGAAAAAAGAAAGAAAAATGCAACTAGGTACATATTAATAATGAGGATAATTAAAAAATAGGCATACGTACACATATATATATAAAACTATATATATATATATATATATATATATATATATATATATATATAATATTGTTTTTAGTTCTTGTATCTTCTTCTCACGCTCCGACTTCTCCTTCTGATGTGTATTGGCCTGCTGCCAAGCAAACTAATTTGTTTTAGTAGAAAACACGAATCCTGAAGCCTTGAAAACTTCTTGAACAAAGTCAATGAAAGCCTGCATTCCCCGTCCTCTCTTTTTCTTTCTCAGTTGTGTTATTTGTTGTTAACAAAAACAAAACCTGTACCTTTTTTTTTGGCAGACTTTTTTTTATTATTATTGCTATGAATATGACTTTAATTTGTGTTGATCGTGTGTATATTTATTACATGAGTATCAGTCTGTACACTGATTTTTATTCACATTTTGCCTCACCTTGACACATTTTATTTGTGTCTTATTTCATTAGTTTTTTGCTATAGTAGTGATTATGTAATAAAAACAAATTGCGGAAATATGTGAAAATGCTGATAGCACTAACAAACCACCAGTAAGGTCTGCGAAAAAACCTAAAAAAAAACCCTCAAGACCTGGTGAAACTGACAACACTTATTTTAACATTAGTCTTTTGTTTACATTAGTCAAGACATTTTAAGATGTTTGTTGTCAATTTCCTTTTTTTTAAGGTACGTTGAATCATTTTACTCCCCACAATCCGGTTTTCATTAACAGGAAGCGAGCATTCCTGTTCCCCAACCCTGGCCTTAGCCATTCGCCAACCTCCAGTTGTGCCCGAGCCTGAGAGCCAATAAGTAATGTGCTAAATGTCCGACCAGTGCCATATACAGAAGTCCTGGGGACGCTACGCTTCTAGAAGCAAGAGCACAACGTTATAACTCTACCTTCCTCACTGTTAACCTACTAATATTCTCCATTAAGGAAACTCAGTCCTGGTTTGATAATGGTGGATTAATTTTGTTAATTTATTTATTGATTGATCACCTGTCCTACACATGCCACTCTCTCTTTCTCTCTTCAGTTACACACCACCACCATGCCTGTACTTCTCTCACCTCCACCCATCTCTCTTTCTTTCTGCATGGCTCCCTGCCACCCTGATTTGGGGTCAAAGGGCCTTTCCTCTCTTTCCAACCCTCCCTCCTATCCTCCCATTCCTCAGAAAACCCTGACACAGATAGCATGAGATACTTTGTATAAAGAGACCAATTAATTCATAACAAATTTTCAAAAGAAGCTGCACAAAAATGCCGTTGAGATAATAACTTAAAAAAAAAATTATTGAATAAAAATAGCAAAAGATGAATGAAAAAATTATGGGGAAAAAAACATAGAAAAAGAGTTTAGAAGGTGGATAGCAGCAACGGAAGGAGCGATGATTGGTTTCTTGATAAGATGGGGCGGGGTCAAACTAAAAACAATATGTGAGTCAACGTTTTGGAGGGTTGAAAGGTCACGTAGGTGGCTCGGAAGAAGAAGTCTATATTTTGGGATTCTTAGAATTAAAACAGTTAAAAAGGACAAAAAAAATCGACACTCAAAATACTTAATAAAAGCCAATGAGCGTGGGTATTGCGACATTGACAACAACGATGATCATTACGATCCTGTAATATTCTAAAAACTGAATATTTATCGTGCTTTGTAGCTACGAAACATTTTTTCTCTCTATCTCCCTTTTTTTAAATAAAGACGTTTTGCTAGTTCCGGTTTGACAGCGAGCCACGGCGACCTCATGCTGACCCGTGTTGATGTGACGCTCCGTGCCCTGGCCCACTCTGCTTTTACCGTTTTGCCTGTTTCCCTGCATCAGAACCGTGTCCTCACTTTAGCCTGACTCCGAACGATTAAATATAATATTATAACGATATCTATTTTTATCATTTCAGAAAAAATGAACCACTTTTTTGGGGGGGAGAGCACGTTTCTCGCTGCGTCCGCTAGTTAGGGACGCCGCATGTTCACACATCGACGCTGTATAAAATCATGCTTCTTTCTTCTACTTCTTCTCTGTCTCGTTTATCGTTTGACACACACCTTCCAGGTCGACAATGAAAAGCACAGTTCTCACATCACACACACACACACACATTTGCTCGCACTTACACAAACACACACACACACAATGAGTAGATTTGGAAATGTGTTATCTGTTCATACCTAATCTGTGTTACCTCTCATTTATCTCCATCTATCTATATTGACCTCTCTTTCTTGCCTTGTTGATTTCTAGTTTTGAAAAGAGAAAACAACCGTGTATACTGACATGATATACCTGTTTCTTTGGCATTCTGTTCCTTTTATCTTCATTATTCTTTTTAAATAGTTTTACCTATTCTTTGTTCTGTTCTTTACCCAATGGATGCTTTTTTCTGTGCAGCTCTCTCTCTCTCTCTCACTCTCTCTCTCTCTCCCTCTATTCCTCTTTAGTGAATGGTTGTTATTTCATGTGGGATGTCCGTGCTGGAAAAAACAATCGAATGTAGTGTTTACATTAAAAAGCCACTGTTTTCATGACTACAACAAACCCGATGCTTGCTCTGAGTCATTCCGTGGCATCGCTGTGTCTCGGGGTGTTTTTACCTTTCAACTTTGAGGAACTGGTTCCCGAAGATTCACCGTTGATGTTAAAAACCTGCAAATCAAACAGCTATACGTGCTACAGCCAGGAGCAGGCAACTCGATGCTGAGGCAGCAGATTGATTAAAGAGACGTATAATGAAGTTTGTAAAATGTATCAGGCTGACTAATGTAACTTCCTGAGTGACTCATGTTCAATAACATATAGACTATACATCCCATTGTTTCACCTCAGCGCTTTCATCATCCTCAATGTGCACTGGGAACTTTTCTTCACAGAATACATTTGGGATTTGAGTACAATATTAAAGTCACAGTTTTCATTACCTTCCGGCATATTGTGAGCCTAAATGAGCCGAGGAGGTTTGACTACTCTACAGTCCCAGTGGTTGCATGTCAGCTGTGATAACAGTTTACTCAGCGCAGCAACCAGAAGAATATGTTCCCCGGCCAATGTGGCAGTGAGAGTCTAGAGAGCAAAGCTCTCTGGTCGAAACTGAAATGCCCTACGCTCCTGAGTGGATTGACATTCAATGTTCCCTAATGACTTTGGTGAGTACGTTCCTTTTCTGGCGTCACCATGAGGTTTAGATTTTGACTTTTGAGTTAATTATCTTGATGACCTTTGGATGGATTTCTATGAAAGATGAAAAATGACCTTTCATAACTTTGATTCTGTAGCAGCAGCCTCGGGTTTAAGATGTAATTAGTCCAATACTTTTATGAACATGGTTTATGACCAAATGATGTAATAAGGAAGCTCGTACAGCCTCTCAGCCTTGATGGCAAGTTGTCCCAGTGGCCACTTGCGGTGTTGCAATAGAAAGATGTCCCATGCGGTCCAAAAAGCTTTTACCGATGGCGGACCATTAGAAAGAAGGGGTCTGTAAAACTTCATAGAAAACCTACCCAAGTCCTAGAAAAGCTATTCTGGCATGAAGCCATTCTGATGTGAAGTCCATAACCAGTAGCGCAGTGAAGGAAACACTCAGGCTTGTGTGCAGTGGGCCGAATAATGCAGAAGCAAAACCCAGAGGCGAGAAATTCGCTTAACAAGACATTTTCATTAAAGTTAGTGAGCAACTTTGAGTCCAGTGTACAGTTCTCAACCACGCCAAATAACTGCAAAACTCACGGCATTCCCATCAGCTGTATTTCATGTGAAGCGCTAATCATCAAACGTTAGCGTGAGCTGCTCGACATGAGCATGTTGGCGCGGTCAAAATTAGTATATTAGCATATTTTCAGCTCAAATTATATATATATAGGGTTTCAACCAGATTGTCTTCCGTGCTTCAAGGATACTTGAATGAAATCGCTAACACAGCGAGCATCTGTCTTTATTTAGGGATTCTTAGAATTAAAACAGTCAAAAAGAAAAAAAAAGAAAAAAGAAATATATATATATATATATATATATATATATATATATATATATATATATATATTCATAAAAGTATGGCTATTTGTTAACCATATGTGCTTGGTTCTGGTTTAATTACATGTGTAGTTAGAAACATTTCCCATCAGGAGTGACTTTATTAAAATTACATAACATTTAAATAGTGCAAAGTCTTTACCGATAGGGCTCCACCCTGAAAATAGGATAATTAAGGGGAAGTGATGCTGAGGTCAGATGAGCAAAATGAAAAGGGGTGAATAAGCATCTTCCTGACTGAACTTGAGCTTTATGTCTGATTGCTCATGTGGCTGACCTGTGCATAACCGTGTGCAGTACACAAGCTCGTTGTGAGTAAACTGTGAAAAGGATCTTATAATTGGAAAGATCCAGATCATTAAAAAAACAATAATGGAGAGACACAAACACGTTGCTTCCTCCTCAGTTGATCCCCACTGGAAGGAAGTCATGATGTGTTTTCAGGAACAAACAAACACACTTTCTCTATCGCGCTCTCATCCACTTTTAGGTCAAAGACACACACACTCTCGAAAATCCCAGCCGCACTGAAACATAGCACAGCGGCTGCATTAAGGATAGTGTGTGTTTACCGTCTGGCTGTTGGCTTTACACTATATAGATTCCCACTCCCACTTCTTCACACATGCAATGTGATTCTTTTACTCGTCCTCCACACAAGCTATTTGTCCACGTCTTCTATTTGTCCACGTCTTCACAACATGCTCATTTAATCAGTGCTGATATGTGTGTAGTCTGTACAGAGATGTGTAGTGCCAGCACACTGAAGCAGAGTAATCCTGCACACACACTCCTCAAAGGATAACACACCCTGGCCTCTTATTAAGGCATACTTCAACTGCACTGCTGGGTCTATTGACATCAAACATCACACACACACACACACACACACACACTCATACGCAGATCATAAAGACTCCCTGCCACGGCAGATAGAATAGTAAATGTGAGCTGGAGTGTTCGTGGGCCGAGAGGGGGAGAGAGGTGGTGTCTGACAGTAGTCATTCCAACATGAAGAGAGAGAGAGAGAGGAGTCTTTCATCCTCGCTGCTGTGGCAGTATGCTGTAAAGGAAAAGGCAGTTCACAGGGTTCAAGAATAAAACAGAGAGGCTGGGCAGGTGAAGAGAGCCAGCAGACAGTGGCAGAGGGGAATATAGAGAGAGAGAGGGAGAGAGAGAGGGAGGGACAACTCTCAATATTATCTTAAGGCTCACCCTGATTTCTTTTTTTAAAGTAATCCAGTCACTCTGCTTATTATATCTCTATTGATTTGTTCTTCTTCTTATTGGGCCAATAATGTTCTCTTTATCTGGTTTGTTTGTTTGTTTATTTGTTTGTTGGTATTCCCAGTGGCAGTGGCAACTCAATAGTAGTAATCTTTCATTCAAAACATTCTGTGTGAATACTGCTGTAAGAGACACCACGGTATACGAACGCATCGCCCCACATGTGTATCTCTTCTCTACTCTTCTCATCTCTTCTCTGCAAAGTCCATATAGAGCCACTAAGTGGCCACAATCTACAGGCAGTCATATTCTACAGAAGGGCATAATGAGGTCAATAAATCAAATCAATCAAATTGCTCCTCGCACTCTCCCCACCGTTGCCTGCTATGTTTATATGTCGATGATTGAAGGTTGTCACCGCAACAAGTTTTGATACGGCTGGCTGATTATTTAGAGAGTTTTAGTACGATTTTTATTTCTCATGCAGATTACTATCTTATTGACATCTAAGTATATTCAATACAATGAATGTGAAGTAATGCAATTGAAACTGCTATTTACAGGGCTTGCTGCAAGTCTTTGAGACAGAATTTGATGAAAATGTCCCCAGCTTTTTCAACACGGTATTTCACTTATGATCTGTTAATAGGGGAAGTTGTTAAAACAAGCAATTAACTACTCAATACAACATAGTTCTTACTTAGTAGGATATCAAATTAGTGGAGGCACCAAACGTTAACTGATATTCAATTTGTTTGTGAAAGAGTAGAAGCATAACACAGAAAATGAAAAAGCCCCATGCACTAAGTCGTAAAGCTGCATGCAGACAATAGAGAGGCGTGAAAGAGTGCAACCTGTTGGCTCAGCGGGGGTGTCAAGGCAGACGGGGTGGAGGCAGGTGCAGTGACTTCATGTAGTCTTGTTGTAACAGCGAGGTTGCCAGGTTCGCTACTAGCCTTAAACCGCTTTATTTAGCAATCCAATAGAGTGCTGCAGGTACAACCCTGTATGTCAGCATTGCACTGGTTCCCTTCACAAAAAGCCACTTGGATTTGTTCTTTGGATTTTTGGATTATTGCAGAACATAAGACACCATGCTCCTACCACAAGGCTGTGAAGGCGTGATGATGTTTTATAATCTCATTTAGCCTCTTGCTAGTAACCCCCTTTTTTAAGACATGCAAAAGCTTTAGGGGCATTTATACTATGGAACACAATGTTAAAATATCTGAAGCTTGTGTTAAACACACACCTTGTTTCAGGCATTTAACCAAAAACACATTGACTTCAGACAACTTTGGGCTGAGGCCATTTTTCTTTTTCGTCAAGCTTTCTTTCTTTACTAAGCTAGAAAGAAAATAGCTTCTGGTCCTTGCTTCCTCTCTAAGTTACAAACAGAAGAGTGGTGTTGATCTTCTCCTCTAACAAATGAGGCAAATTAGGCAAATGAGCACATTTTTCAGGGTTACCTTTCTCACGCAACATTTTCCAGCTCTGGGGGATCCCGAGGCGTTCCCGGGGCAGCTGGGAGATATAATCCGTCCAGCGTGTTTTGTATCTTCCCCGGGGTCTCCTTCCAGTTGGACGGGCCTTGAAATCCTCTCATGGAGATCCAGGAGACATCCGAATCAGATAGCCGAACCACCTCACCTTTCAACACGAAGGAGTAGCGGCTCGATTCCAAGCTCCCTCCTGATGGCCGAGCTGTTGTTTGTATCCGCAGCCTCGTTCTTTGGGTCACGACCCAGAGTTTGTGAGCATAGCTGAGGGTTGGAACGTAGAACGACCAGTAAATTAAGAGCTCCTCTCCACCAAGACGATCCGGTCTCGGCCGCTTCACACTCGGCTGCAAAACGCTGGAGGTCAGGGTCCGAGGAGGCCAACAGGACCACATCGTCTGCAAACAGCATAGAGGTGATCCCGAGACCCCCGAACCGGACGGTCTGCACCCCCTGGCTGCGCCGAGATATCCTGTCCACGAAAGTCACGAACAGGACCGGTGATAAAGGGCAGCCCAGCGGAGGCCAACACCCACCGGGAATGTGTCTGAATTAGTGCAGAGAATACGAACACAGCTCCTACTGCAGGCGCGCAGAGACTGGATAGCCCAGTGCAACGAGTCCAGCACCCCCCTAAGTATTTCTTTAAAATATCTATTGTCATTTTACAAAGACAGAAACAGGGCGGCCACACATATTGATTTTTTATTCTGAAGGGTCATGACTGCAGGGAGCATTTAATTGATGAGTAGAGTGACTGGCAGCAGTATTTGACCGTCGAGTGTTAAGAATCTTAATCCTACTCAAAGTTACCTCGCAACCTATTTTTAAATCCTGTGAAAATATCAATAAATCCCTGTCAAATGAAAGAGAAGATAACAGGAGTGAACTTATCTTTCTGCCTACTTCACACAAGTCGTATTGAACAAGGCTGCAAGTGGCGAAGAAATGTCATCTTTTTGAAAATGAATAAAAAGAAGAATTTTTTGGAAATGTTGAAGTGAACAGGCTTTTTATCAGACTTTTTCAGTTTTGAAAATAACAGGCAAATAACATTCTACTACCCAGCACTCTGTAATATATTATCTTGTGTCATGCCACATTGCATTTACTTTTGCACAACTTAGAGAGGTAAAAACAATAATGCTGCTGCGAGTGATGAGTTCCAAACACAAAACATAGTTTTTTTTCAATTGTTCCATTAGATGGAAGGAAATTAATATCTGGTTCTCCTGCAAGGTTCGTGTGCATGATTCATTGCAAATGTCTACAGCACAGAGCAGTAAATAGCCAAGAGTACAGAGAAGCACCTGAAATGTGTTTATTACAGTAATTATCAATAAAGTTAGATGGAGTTGTCAAGCTTTTCCCCACATAGTTTGACATACTTTTGTTTAGGTCTGGCGAACAACGAAGACCAGAGAAAGGTGGAGAAGACATTCCGCAGCTGAATGTATGAGGACAGTTTGGGTTGCGTTGGCTCTGCGCTAATTTGAGCAATGTCATCCAGGAGCCACAAGGAGTCGTCACTCACCAGAAACCTTTCCATGCCTGAAGATCTCCGATTGTGTACCATATTTAAATGAAGGTTGGGCTTCTTAAATCTACTGACCAAATGTACGAAGAGATATGTGTTCTCAATCCGTCCAAGCTTCTCCTGTAATTTGACACGCACACACATAATCTAACTTGTTGCAGTTACTGTGGTGTCACCATGATTGTAGCTTCTAACGTATCAAATGCATTATCATTGTGTGGGTTTTCGCCTTCTCTCATGCTGCAGTACCACTTTACGCCTGAACTGATCTGCCACATGTGTGACATATTTGATATTGTTGAAACACACATTTAGTCAATGTGAACATCTGCCTTAATCCATTAATGCTTGATTGAGTTTCACAAAGACTAAAATATCTTTCTGTTTCTCTCATTTATACATTCATGAAAAGGATTGCCCCATTAAATCAAGCCACGGTCTCGCTCTTCTCTCTCTCTCTCTTTCTCTCTCTCCCCCTCCCTTCCTTCCTTGATGTGGAACGGGTGACCCACCTAGTGGTGAGAGGAGATCAATGCACCACCACGCCTAGTGATCACGCTGCTGAATGCAGGACGAGCAGCCGACACCAGACGAACGACCAGTAACAAACTGAAACATCCAGTGGCTCCTTCCTCCTTCTTTCTCTCTTTCATATCACAATTGTGTATATGCTACCAAATGCACGCACGCACGCACACACACACACACACACACACACACACACACACACACACACACACACACACACACACACACACACACACACACACACACACACACACACACATATCCACATACACTTGCACCAAAAGGATATTTATAGTTATGTAGCACCAGGCTGTCTGTTGCTAAGATACAGGCCATTTCAGAGTGTTCCAGCACGCACTGTTTACCAAAAGGAAGTATTATATGTTAAGTATGTCGGAGTAGATACACAAGGCTGTGTGTCCACGCGGGATCAGTACACCACTGACACGGAGCCGACAGTAACCTGGTGGGAGAACATGCGGACCGTAGATCAACTGTTCTCCTCGGCGTCAGGAGCAGTGGACGCACCGGAGGCTTCTCGCGGGGAACGAGGCCGCTGTGTCGCCCTCTAGTGGTCCAGAGCGAGCTCTGCAAGCGATGTACGAACTACAATACAACATAAATCAAACTGTTTAACCTGTCGGTGTTCTGGGCCTGAGATGACGGATCCAGTTAGGCCAAATGTACCGTATAGCCTGCGATCTTTGACAGACCCAAACAATTGTTTAAAATCTCTTGGTATTATTTACAAAATCGGTATGAAAATAATATTCCATTAGCTGCATGATAACACGTTCTTTTTTTTAACTGTTTGACTAAGTTGTGCAGGAAATGACATGCCAATGTGTATAACCAGGGGTGGTTGTAGGATCCAAAGAAAGGTGGGATAAGCCCCAAGGCGAGCGGGGTGGCCGGTTATGTTTGCACACACGACACACAAATGTTTTGGGCCCCGGATATCCATCGTTAGAGACAGAATTTCAGGGTCATAGTGATCATTTATGCTCATTTGGATTAGTATCCATTAACTGATATAAAGATGAACTAGTTCAGTGTCAAATATACTATTCAATGAAAAAAAAAAAAAAAAAAAATATATATATATATATATATATATATATATATATAAACAACTGTCAGAGTTACAGATAGTTACTACTATATTACTATAGATACTCTCGCTCACTGGAGACAGTTTCTAAGTTTCCCTTTCGTTTGCCTCAAGTAAACCTAAAACTAAGTAGGTAACAATCATTAACAACTATCGATATTATATTGTATATATTTAACCCCATTTTGTAACTACCTGGACTCTGTGCTTCATTTACTTTGAGCTAATCTCCTGGCTGTCTTGACGAGAAACATTACTGTCATTACTCACCCATGCACACACTAATGGGGCTACCATCAAGGTGCCACCTGCCTATCGGGACTAACGAACCATGCATGCATACCCACTTACTGTATACAGGCACAAGCTATCAGTTATAATGGCAATACATTATATTTCTTTCCAATATGTTATATATCGATATTTTTCATATACAATGCAATTTTAAGGAGCAATGATATGTGATTCGGATTACCATGAATAGAAATTACAGTTGCAGCTTGAGAATTTGTTTTTCTTCATCCAACAGACTGAATATTTTCTATCCAGCTGGTTTAAAGATTCTTAGAAAAAATATCTTCAGATCAATGTTTCTATTATTAGAGGGCTTTCATTTGAACATCTTCTATGCAATTTCCTTTTAGAGAATTAGATTATCTGCCCATAAATTCTAAGTTTTCATTTGTATTTTAATTCCTATTAATTTAATGTAATCACTGTATTTATTTCTGATACACAGGGTGGCGCCAAAGGCAGAATCCTTTATACACAAAGTGAAGGTTGTTGGTACAACTTTAACACTGAACTAAAAGACATATTTATGTATATGAAACACACATCAATTTCTGATTTATTTTTATTTTTGCATCATAGCTACTCCATATTTGTGTGATGTGTCTGTGTTATTTTATTTGCAGATGCCCCCTCCCACCACCAGCTCATGTCTTCGATGTGCAGACAGTCAGTCAGACAGACAGACAAATGGACAGACTGGCGGACCGTAACACTGTAACTGATCTACTAAAATACTGGACCATGTGCCATTCCAAATGTGTCTTCCAGCCACGGGATCCCACAGTCTGACCAAGAATAAACACACACATCCAGGCGTCTCCCCTGCTCTACACTGTCGGCCGTCTAAGTGCCCTGATGGTTGGGAGCCCTGTGTGTGTGTGTGTGTGTGTGTGTGTGTGTGTGTGTGTGTGTGTGTGTGTGTGTGTGTGTGTGTGTGTGTGTGTGTTGGGTATCACAGTTACTGATGCAGGGATGTCTGGATGAGGAAGGAGTTTGATTCCTAGTCGCTGATGTAACCAGACTGGCAGAGTTGGGTCACAATGAGCCCTCATGCGGCTCTCTTCATGGAGCCGCCTGGTAATCCTGTCTGTTGCCAATGGTCATTTAATCCAAAACAGAGTTAGTAACTCTTTGCTGTCTGTGCGTCCATTGACCCTGCTGAACTTTGACTGACACTTAACACTCCTCACAACTGACCGTTCAACTGACCGATCAACATAAACAACACAGGAAAGAGGAAATGGTTATCTTCAAAGTGCTACCCAACACAGGGAATACAGAACTGTTGGTGTAGAGAAGGAGGTTGAGAAAGTAGAAGAGAGCGAATAGCAGCGAGAATAAGATCTGAGACATCTCACTGAAGAAATCCCTCATGCATGATGTATTTGCTGCTTTAGTTGTGCATAAATTGTTGCGTAGACAAACCAGACCGCAGTTTCCGGATCTTGGTTTCTCTGTCAGAGTTACAGATAGTTAAGAAACTTGCAAACATGTCATTTCTGCACGACAGTGTGTTTGAACATAACAGACGAGGAGGAGATAACACCGAGCGGCAGGGAGAGCGATGGATGACGAGTCACTTTGCCCACATTCTTGCTCCATCTCCTTTGTAGACGCATCAAGACGACGGGTTGAGAATGGTATGTCACACACACACAAAACACACACACACACACACACACACACACACACACACACACACACACACACACTGTTTGTCATGAGTCAGCTGTGTGTCCCTGAGCATCATTAGGTTTTCTGTGATCCTGCGTTATCGTTGCACTTTAAATATTTATTAGGCCACTTCCACTTCCACAGCCGCAGCTGCATCTTCTTCTAAAGCAGCAAACTAAGCCCAAAATAAATCTGTCTGTATCCTTGAATAACAATGAGGACGAACAACAACTCTTTGTTATGATATAGGACAGATTATTTCTTTCTTTCTTTTTAGTTTGAAAAGATTTGACATGTCTCAGGGAAAGATTGCTATAAACAAAGGAGGAAAAATACATTAAAATGTAGGATTTATTTATTGGGTCCCTGGTTAGATGCTTTCAACTGAACTTAAACTGTAAGATTGACTGTAATTACATACGTTGAAATTAATTTAAACTAATAATCAACAGACATATTTACCATTTAGTCACAGAGGCAGATTTATATATATAATCAAGTCAGGTGCAATTGTGCTTTTATAATCATTTTTTATCTGGAGATTTTCAACTTCAGAGGAAAATCTATTTGAAATTATTTAAAATATATAATGTAACATAATATATGCAACTGTGTCTGTAAATAATAATCATTTTCATTATTGAATTATAAATCAAACATGTATAATGTAAGAATAATGAAATGATCCAAAAGACTTAATAATAATAATAATAATTTCTGGGGAAGGAAGATATATGAATATATATGAATATGTGGCCCTTTTCTTGATCAATGAGCTAAACAATTAATCCCTTATCTAAATGGTTCAGAATTGTAAGTATTATTTTTTATTACATGGGATTATTTGTAAAAATATTTCAGTTCAAAATGAAAGAATGACCGACTGCATATTGGCTTCCAGAGAGCAACAGCATGAGGTCAGCGTGAGATCAGCATAAGGTCCAAATGAGATCAGAGTGAGGTCCAAATGAGATCAACATCAGGTCAGCATGAGATCAGCATGAGGTCCAAATGAGATCAGAGTGAGATCAGCATGAGATCAGCATGAGGTCCAAATGAGGTCAGCATGAGGTCAGCTACAAACACAACCTTTCCTTTAGCTATCCTAAAAATGTCCCATCTAGAGAGACATAAGGAGTGTTCACTTGGTGGCCATGACGACTGTAGATGAGGAGCCACTCTGTTATTCCAAGGCCTTCAGTCTGGAAATCGTCATCAGAGGAAATTGAACAACCTTTCAGTGATCCTTCAGTTATGTGATTTCACTGAAACGGATGCTGGACATCTTCTCCTGACTCAAAGAGCTGTGGTGCATTTGGTCTTCACGCTTGACTCAATGCTAAAAAAAAGTTTAGGAGACCCACAGATTTGTGAGTAAGTGAGTCCCAAATGTAGACAGAGATACACAGACTGAGCACAATGGTTTCAGGAAAGTTACCCAATAACATTAAAGAATAATTAAAACGTCAACATTTACCTTATTCTCATCGGGGTTATTTGCATAACAACGCACGATTCAAATTGTGTTTTTATTAAAATATTTGCTTTGATTAAACATTTTATTATAAACTTAAGGAAGTTAAATAGGTCATGACTCCCTCTATGTAATATTGCTGTGAAAACATCTCCTTTAAGCCAAAAGCTAAATTTTACAAGATTACACAATCATGATAGCGTTATAATTTACAATCGCCCAACAGTCGTTTTACTGAGTAGCCTAAATGCACCAAAGGTATCAGATGATATCCCATACAACTAAACTGCATTCTCAACTACATTTTGCGGGAAACATATTTTATCCCGAATTACATTCACCGTTAGAACAATTAAGACTTAAGACAACAAAAGGATTTGGTTAAGTTAAAAACACAGACCTGCTTTGTTGGGTTAATTAAACGTCATTGCTTGGGTTTAAATGTGGACGTTTGTTAAGTTATTAAGTTGTTTCTTTTCCACAGAACACAAACTACTCGCAGAAAGTCCCATGTTTGAATTTGATTAGAAACAGATTTGTGATAGTATAAAAACAAAAGTTTCTTTGCATGGGAACGCCGTGAGAGATGCTCGGCCCTAAAGTGCGTGAGAAGAGAAACAAACTGAACTAAAGTGAGCCGCGCTCACTGAGCTGCGTGGAGATGAGATCAGACTGCATGTCAGAACTATTCACCATGGCAACCACAGATTATCTGATTAATTAATGAACCTTTTACTGCATCACCAGCTACTGTTGTTAATCATTCACGCGCTGTTTGGCCCGCAGCTAACACACACAAATGGAGAGTTTGAGACATAAATAGTGTGTGTGTGTGTGTGTGTGTGTGTGTGTGTGTGTGTGTGTGTGTGTGTGTGTGTGTGTGTGTGTGTGTGTGTGTGTGTGTGTGTGTGAGAGAGAGATCCTCAGGCTACCCGAGTGGGAGAAGACTGGTAGAAATCAATGACATAGGTGTCATAAAAGGAATGTTTCTTTTCATAAAGATAAATCAGAGCATATGCTGCAGCCTGCAGCCTTGTTTCCACCCCTTAAATCCTCATTAGAGTGAGAAGCATTGATCACAACGTTTAGCCTGCAGACGCACCAAGCAGGACAAAAACATCTTTACTTTTAGACACTTTAAAGATTAGCACGCAACATATTCTGGATATCATGACATGGAAATATTAGATATTAGAAACCCTTAAATATAACACCTTCTCAGTTTTCTTCTGTAAGTGTGTGTGTGTGTGTGTGTGTGTGTGTGTGTGTGTGTGTGTGTGTGTTTGGGTTATTACAGCATGATTATATATGTGTTTTGTTTTCTCTTTCCTTTTGTCTCAGGGGATCTTCACAAACAAAACAAAAAACAAAACATGTCACAACACAGAAGAGCCGATGAGAATGTACACAGACACTTTCAACCTGCACGTTCTTGTTCATAGTTTAATTAAGACCTGTGTGGGTGTTGATTGTGAAACTCCTGTGGGAGTCTAGCAGTCCTATTTCCTCTGTGTGCGTACGTATTTGTGTGTGTGTGAGTGTGAGTGTGAGTGTGCATTGACTAAATAAAGAAGCTGTGCTACATTTCAGATGCATGTATTATCCGCCTGTTGTATGCAGAATAAAAAATGCAGTCATCTATATGTTGCAAGCACCAATATGTTTTGTTTGCCTGTGCTTGTCTCTCTCTGTGTGTGCGTGTGTGAGTGTATGTGTGTTAAATAAAATGCATTTTTACACTTTCCTACTATGCTGTGTGAATATTTAGTTATTTTGAATCATATCTAGGCTGCTTTTTTATTCCATCGGCATTTCCCGCTGCAGACAGTTTGATGTGTCAAAGCATGAAGCTCAGATGAAACCGACTTCATCTGAAGGGACAAGTTAAACGGTGTCAGGTCTCATAATGACGGTGGAAGTTTAACACCCTGTTCTGTTTCTCTTGTGATCCGTGTCTCCTATGTCTCCTCTGTGTCTTCTCTGTCTTAATTGTTTAATTACCCGCACCTGCCCTCAGCCACTCTTGTCTCGTTACTGACTGATGTTGTACACCTGTGTTTCCCTCCCTATATATTGTGTCAGTCTTTCCCTTCCCTGCTGTTGGATTGTCGTCTATAGTTCCGGTTCCCCCGTCGTCCTGGCCGTATTCCTGATTCTGCCTGTTTGACCCTGCCTGCCATGAACCTGGATTCTTTGCCTGCCCCTTTTTGGACCTTGTTGTTTAAAGAAACTTTTGCGTCATTAAGGAGCGCCTTTTTTGTTATTCATATTGAGTCCAGCCTGTTTCTCTGCGCCTCAGCCTCACCCCATGACAAGAACCTGACAGGAAGGACTCAAAGTACATTCTATTAAAAGTAGTGTGAATAACACACACTCTGTTTGAAGCCTCATTGCATTTACACGATCAATACAATCTGCAATAACATGTGTTTGGCAGAAATAAGTAGTTAACACAACATTGATTTATCATCACTTGTTTGATGGCAGTGTTGCACGACATTGCCCTCTCTTTCTCAGACATCTGTCTCTTGAGCTGCTGAACGCTCACAGCCTGTGAGTTGACGTCACAGATTGGTTTGTGAACTTCAGTTTTGAAGCCTCCATTTTGGCTTCTTTTTTTTTTACAACCGGAAGTGACACAAAACATTGCCGCTAAGTAAAACCGATGTGGAATAAGACATTTTTAGTTGACTCAAATTGGCACGAGTAACTTTAATTAGCTGGAACATATTTTTGAAAGGGTTACAGTTTTAAGATGACAACTGGACAACGTTTTAGTAGCGACCAGCCAATAAAACCCCAAAGTATACTATGCTTTATGTTTGACCCTAAGTGCACTTAATGAACATCAAGCTGTATTGAAGACTTGAAACTAGAAATTGAGACCATACACTGATATTTGCTAAAGTTATATATTCAGATTTCTTTTTGCAACCGTAATTCAAAAGATTATGTAAACCTCATGCAAGTCTGAGGCATTTTGGTTGAGTTTACTACCCATAATGTAAAAAAACATTTTCATGTCTAATGTGGGCAACACCTTGTTCAAATATCCACATAACTTTCTGAGGAGTGCATGCTCCTTAGGGTTCATTTGATCAGTGAAATAAAAGCTGTCTGTCCGCCTCCTCTTCACGCCACCACGCTCCTGCTTGATCTCGCATAAGGATCCTATAAAGTTTCTGCGGTCGAGACGCATGCGCAGTGGCAGCCCCGAGTAGCGTGTGTAGTAGTATTATTATTGTGAATGGGGGAGGGGGAGGGGCGGTATTTTTGATGTACAGTCACAAGAGCGACTCCACGGAGCCAGGAAGTAGACTGTTGATGCTTTCAAGTACTCATTGAAATTGCAGTAATTTCAAGACTTCCTTGCCGCAACGTTACAGAACAAGAGAGCAAGAACACATTGTAAATAAATGTGTTTTAGCGATATCAACAACAGTTGAACACATGATCGGTGGCTATTTGTGCTATGGCGTTGTATGTTGGTGCATGCTTCTAATGATTGTTTGAGCCTAATTGTTTACGTTTTAGCTTTAAGATTGTAAGCCAATGGCCGTTTGTAGGTACTTAATTTATTGAATGTTGTAACTTTTTACTAACAAAAATAAATACATGTAAATTAGATATATAGTATTTCTGTCACCAGAAACCAAAACAGCTGCGCATATGATTCATGACTTAAATAAAAATCCTTAATATTATTAGCCTTACTTAACATCTGCTGTAGGCTAAGCCTTTGTGTGTTTATTAATCTCTGTTTTGAATACGCGAATAATTATCAGGTCTAACAACAGGGAGGAGCACCTGGAAAGTTGCAGGTAGAACGGAGCGCCAGTTTGTTGCCTCTTGCTTGAGAGAGAGAGCTAGAGAGAGAGAGAAACTCGGACAAATTGAGCTTTATCTCTGGAGGTGGGTCAGTGACTCGGAGCGCGCGGTCGGACGCAGATCATCACAATAAGAGAGAGAGAGAGAGAGAGAGAGAGAGAGAGAGAGAGAGAGAGAGAGAGAGAGAGAGGGAGAACATTACTCCACAGAGAAAGAGAGAGAGAGAGAGAGAGAGAGAAACACTCATACACGGAAGAGAAGTGAAAGAGAAGCAGAGTGAGGGACGGAGTGAAAGACGAACAGTTGAAGTTTCACTGTGCGGGATAAATAAATTTAAAAAAGGACTTACAAAAAAAAAGTGAAACTCATAGGAACCGGAAAGTGTGTGAGAAGATGCCGCGGGTAGTCCCGGACCAGAGGAGCAAGTTTGAGAATGAGGAGTTTTTCCGCAAGTTGAGCAGGGAGTGTGAGGTGAGTCCGCTGTATGGGAGCCTTCAGACGGCGGGACGAGGAGGCTCGTTACGGGAGGAGACACGGAGTGACGTTAGGCTTCATACTTTAAATGAATTAGTTCAGTGTTTGGCAATAAACATTTATGAATAAAAACACATAATTTAAAAAGAATACTCTTTAAGAGGGTAATACGTTGTTTTACTTATAAAGTGAGAATTGATGTACTCTGTTCTCATTCCACCTTTAGTTTGCTCATTCAAATTATTTATAACAATGAAAAGAAAATGAATGATGTCTTTAGCCTTAAATCTAAATTCCCGTGGCTTATCATCAAATTACAGCCTATACAAACTGCCATATTAGATGTATATATTAGATCTATTCTCAACACCGAGTGGGAGGCTATACATTACGTGAGTGTGTGTGTGCGTGTGTGTGTGTGTGTGTGTGTGTGTGTGTGTGTGGTGTTTAGGGTTTGTGTTTTCTTTACATTGCAGATCAAATATACTGGATTCAGGGACCGACCCCACGAGGAGAGGCAAGCTCGCTTCCAGAACGCTTGCCGGGACGGACGATCAGAAATAGTGAGTACAAAACTAAATATCTATCTATCTATCTATCTATCTATCGATCTATCTATCTATCTATCCATCTATCCATCTATCCATCTATCCATCTATCCATCTATCCATCTATCCATCTATCCATCTATCCATCTATCTATCTATCTATCTATCTATCTATCTATCTATCCTGTGTAAGCTGGGTCGTGTTGACTTGAGTCTTAGTTTTTGGTTTTATTTCATGCTGTGATTTTGTTCTTTGTTTTTTATATTGTCTGTCACTGTTTTATGTTGTCTTGTCTGAAACTTTGTGTGACGTGCTACTGTTACCGTCTTGGCCAGGACACTCTTGTAAAGGAGATTTTTAAGCTCAATGAGGCATTTCCTGGTTAAATAAATTTAAAATTAAATAAAAATTAAATCTATCCATCTATCCATCTATCTATCTATCTATCTATCTATCTATATATATATATATATATATATATATATATATATATATATATATATATATAGCATTGGCTCATGTATTACATTTTAAAATCCTCTTCACCAATGAGCATTAATCTCCAGACTGACTCCCTTTTAGAGACAAAGTGTTATCGTGAGGACACTGAGATCAGTTGATGTCGTGCAGATAAACAACACACAGTGAGAGCCGGTGTCCTGCAGTAGACGTGCCATCAGACATGCAGCACCGCCAGGCTTAGCGTTGCTTACAGGCTCTTCTTCCCTCCATGTTCTGCAGCTGCAGTCGTCATCATCTTGACTCTGTTGAAGCACACACCAGCGCATGTTCTCACACAGGCAGTTTACGGTTGCAACACAGTTGGGGCTGTAATTTGGGGCCTAGACATGCTTAGCTAGAGTAAATATCACCTGTCATGTCTAATTTTGGTATATACAGTAAACATGCAGTGAAGGAAGTCGACATGCAGCGAATGAACCGAAAAGATAGAAACACCACGATACTTCATTAATCTATTAATACTAGTGTTTTAATCTTGTGCAACAGAAAACAACTCATCAATAGTTGTGTTGATTTAGATCTGTTGTGTTGGACGTAGGACAAAGAGTGTGTGTGGGACTTAAAAAATAAACATTTCCATTCAACTCTCTAAGATTAGATCATTCTTTGTTGTAGCTGTATTTTATTTTTCTTTGTGGTCTAATTTCCATAATAAATTGAATAATATTTCATAATAATAATAATAAAAAAATCCATTTGAAATCTGCGTAGCTTGGGACTTTGGTGTCTTTCCCCCCGTTGGCCGTACAGCGGAGCAAAGATTTTGAAAGGTCAACCTGCACTTGACCTTCTGAGGGCAGCGTGATTGACTTCAACCAGCGGCTTCACTGCTTTCTTGTCGCTGTTGGATACAAGCCAGGTTTTAACGCAGCGTCCTGCAGCGGTCGGACTGAGAACTAGAAACAATCAAATTGAGGGACGTCGTCTATAACAGTGCGTCATATTTATCAACCCCACTATTCTAACATTTGAATCTGCAACGAGTGCGTGCAGCCAGGAGATAAAAGTCCCTCCCGAGCTCAACACTCCTCCACGTTTCCTCCTGTCACTCAACCCATGTGACCTCATTTTGTTGTCTCTCAAGAAATACATGAAATTTGTAATGATCTGTTTATAACTTTAAAGCAAGCCAAGGCTTGTTCATACTCATCATGTAATTATCGCTTCTTCTACCAACTTCCTGTTGAACCACGTCCTCAACGAAAAGGGAAGTTAGGGTGACAAACACAGCAGGGGCACCTTCGCAGGGGGGGGGGGGGGGGTCATCTAGTTTTACCGTGGAACATGAGGCGTCTGCCTGTCTATCTGTCTGCCTGTCTGTCTGAGGGTCTGCCTGTCTATCTTTCTGTCTCTCTGTCTGTATGTCTGTCCGTCTGTCTGCCTGTCTGCCTGTCTATCTGTCTGTCTGAGGATATGTCCGCCTGTCTGTCTGTCCGTCTGTCTGTCTCTCTGTCTGTCTGTCCTCACCATATTTATAAGCCTCTTCTGTGAGACTTGATGGCCACAGTTTTAAAGGTTTGACGTCAGCTGTGACATCATTCCGGCGATGTATTAATCGGGCTCAAGAGCTCCTTCCACAGTCCGTGTGAACGACTACCTGACACGACGAGACTCAAACGTGCGGTCGAGGAACGCTTTTCATAGACGGAGAGCCGAAAACATGGAAACTGCGGGAGATTTATACTGCATTATTTAGTTGTGTTAAAAGTCAATAGATGTATTTTATTTAGTTGTGTTTACAGTCAATAGATGTATTTCTTTATCCTCAGATGTTTGACCTTCAGTGGGCAGAATTAAACACCAGAGGCTGTTTTAAGATTATGGTTCATCTGCTGAGGAGGGAACGTCTCTCTGGTATCAATTGTGTTTAATATACAACTTAAGCCTCCACACACTTGTTAAATATGATGTTTTCTTTGTTAAATGACGGGGAAGGAAGTCATTTAATTTATTTTTGGGAAAAATCTGTATGCAAACTAATCATCCTTCCAAGCAGAGTAGTTTGGCTGTCCTACAACATGCCTGGTGGTAAACGGTGCGTTCTCTTCTCACAAGCGGTCTCAGCATAATTCTAGACTGACTCTCGGAAAAAAGTAAATAATGTAACATAAAAAAATGTTTTCATTTTACTCCGCGGTAAGTGCTTTTCATTTTACATGTCATTTGAGAGCAAATTGTTATTTACAGAAGCAGCTTAAGTAAATAAATAAAAAGGCCTGTTAAAATGGAGGGAAAATAAAAGACACGTTATACCGTTTATATGTTCTGTATTAAGTTAAAGTCGTCCGGCTACTTTTCATTGTCTTCAGAGAGTTATCCTTTGTATCCCTTATACACCTTTATATATTCTACTTGTTATCAAAGATACTGTACTATAACACAATGTCAGAAAACTAAACTAGCTGAGCTTTTACATTGTTTTACAATCCTAGGCTTATTTTCTACATAACTGAGTACAATCTCTGTCATTTATAAATGTAATTTGTAAGCTGAGCTGTGTATTACGGATCACACACACACACACACACACACACACACACACACACACACACACACACACACACACACACACACACACACACAGATGTGCAGCTTGGCATTACGGAGCGGCTCTAAACTGATTGATCTGATAAATGGAACAATAATTCAAAGTAAATTATCTTCAGCTCATTAGAGACGAGTCCCTTCTCAGCTATTATTGATTTCCATGCTGCTCTGGTGTCTTCTTCTATCCCATCCCTCTATTTATCTCTGTCTGTTCAGTTCTTTTTATTTTCTCTGTTCTTCTGTGACTTTATTCTATATCTCCTTCTCTTTCCCTCTCTTTCTCTTAGTTTGACTATCTTTACACATTCACTACGCCTCCTTCCCCCCATTGCCTTTTTCTCCTTATTTTCACTTCCTCACTCTCATTTCCTGCGTTTCTTTCTTCCTCCCACTCTTTTTCTATTCCCCTCCTTTGTCTCCCAGTTTCCCTCCATCTCTCTCTGCCTCTCCTTCCCTCTTTTTTCCCTCCTCCCGCAGTAGTAGGCAGCAAATGAGAATCAGATGGTTGTAATCCAATACTTCAAATACAGGCGAAATGATGACTCGGGTGTTCTTTGAGCTCTCGTTTGTGTGTGTGTGTGTGTGTGTGTGTGTGTGTGTGTGTGTGTGTGTGTGTGTGTGTCTGTATCCATGTGTGTAATGAGAGACCTATTTCTCTCTGTGTGTCCATGTACACTTAGTCATTTTCAGCTTTCTCCTCCCGTTATTTCCCTCTCTTCCACTCCCTGTTGTTCTCTCCTTCTCTTTCATTCAGTTTTCTCAAATTTGACAGGGTGCATAATTCATAATGCTTCCAGCTCAGTCGCAGCCCTAATGCCATTAGTATTGATCTGTCTCAGCAAACAACACACACACACACACACACATACACACACACACACACACACACACACACACACACACTGGTATGCATAAAACAAGACATTTTCTAACTTGATTTTCTGCCTTGCCGTAATTCATTGCTTTCTGACTGCAACAGTTAAATGCATTCTATTGATTTTCATTTTATTTTTGTTTTTCCATGTGTGTGTGTGTGTGCATAACTATGTGTTTATGCGTGTGTGCGTGTGTGTGTGTGTGTGTGTGTATTTTGATAGGAATGCCTCCCACTAGAGCATGAAGCTATTTACATGCGAAAAATGAAGAAAGCTTTATAGTATGATGTGATTATGTGTGTGGAGGCCAGTGGTTGACGTTGTGCTTTTGTTCTGAGGAGAACGGTCGTCAGACTAAGCAGAAACAGAGAAAGATGGAGGACGGACATGTTAAAGAAAGGAAGAAAAGAAAAACTACAGTCTATCAAACTTAAAGTCTTTCAGGCTAAGACCCCACTACGATATTTAAGTTTACTCAGACATTTTGCTATTTAAGCTTCAACAACAACCAACTGGATAATCTTGGTCAAAAGCACTACTGTAAGTGGTATGTTTTGTATATAAGGGGCCCTAACTTGTATACGTTTGGGGAACTGGTGAGAGGAACTGCTATTTAGTAATCAATCACTTTTCAGCCAAAATGATCTGGTCCAGCCATATCTATTCTTAATATCTGAGGATGAACTGCATGTCTTTGTTCTTTATCGTTGTAAACTGAAAGATGTTTGGTCAATTATGAAATGTCACCGTGGGCTCTGGAAAACCTTGATAAGATGTTATTTAGTATTTTATAAACTAAACGATTTCCAGAGTAATTGGCAGATGTGTCAATAATACAAATGAGCCCTGAAATGTAGCTCAAAGTGAAGATCTTTGATGCAACAATGCAACACCAAAGTGTTCTTGTTTAGATCCTTCCAGCCCAGTAAGCACCAATGTCTGTAAGTCTTACATTATTATTAACGTAAAGTCTGCAATACATTTGGAGTATACTCTCTTTCATAAGTGAAAATCTGAGAACATATGAGATGTCTCTTCAGGGGTTTTCTCCTCCAGAGCCACAGAAGGCCGTGCACTGCTGTTTGCAGTTTAATGTTCCTCGTGACAGTAAACTGACTTTGACATGTTAAATCACTGGTGGGTCGTTTTACCATTCATAAATGCTTAATGCTGAAACCAATAACCTCCTCTGCAGCTTTATGCAATGCTTTTATCCTATTTCAGTTCATTCTTTTGGTCATCCAACTGTACATTGTGACATATTTTTGAACCTCACCGCTCTCATTAACACACATACTGATACCACCATATAAAACTGAGCAGCTGCTTTCTCGTCAAGACATTTAGACAAGCAGCTGTTCACTAACAGCAAAGCTCAAAACCTAAACAGTAAACATTCTCGTTACTTTTGTCATGTTCTGGGTTTAACGGATGTGCAATTGTTTGCAATACTTCGGCAACAACATTTTCACTAACTGATGGTATATCATAATTCACTCAATGGAGACGTTGTTCTCTGTCTCTCTGCAGGCCTTCGTAGCCACAGGTACCAACCTCTCCCTCCAGTTCTTTCCTGCCAACCTGCACGGAGACCAGAGGCAGGTTCCTGCCAGGGAGTACGTTGACTTTGAGAGAGACACAGGAAAGGTAGGACACGTGCAGGATATCCACACGTCACAAACACACATTCTCTCTGTTGCTCTTCAACTGTTGATAAGGTCATGTGGCCCACGTTGCAGCATTGAGATTGGAAAGTAAGAAAATATTTTGTTATCCTTTTGTCTGATTAAGTGTATGCATCACCATCATTTGGAGTTGAACACATCCTCACCATCTGTCACATGCTTGAGTCACGCACGCTTGATTCATCTGCCTTTTTTTTTTACACGCATGACAATATGAAACTTTGACCTAAAGAAAATGCTCTTTTGCTTCCACTTCCTGTTTTTTTTAATGAAATGAAAATGACAGTCCAGACACCCAAAGAGACAACAAACATTGTGTGGATTCATAATTCACGAGTGCCAACGTTGAGTTTCTTCCCCCCACCCCCCCGAGTAAGTCATGTGTAGTTGTGTGTACAGTGACGTCTATTCCTGGTTCAAGGCCTTAGACTACATATTGATGTGTGTGTCAGGTTGTGCTCAGCTTCACAAACACAAAATAAAGCAATCAGTTTAGGTGTCACACCAGTGAGTATTGGATATTTACTGGTCTGCAGTGACCTCTGTCTAAAATGGGGTGACACAGGTAAATCACTGCTGAGCGTCTTCTGACACTTCATTAGTCAGATATGCCCGCGCTTGATTAAGACAACAGTTTATAGAACTTAAGGAGCTCAAAATGTGTTAGGCTGCTGTTGTTGTCAAGGTGATATCAGCTGTAAGGTGCTGCTGGTGGTGGTGCTGTTGTGTTTATGTGTATGTTAATTGTCTCCCCTGGCACTGAGCCTGGATTTTGTGCGCGTGTGTCAGAAGGCCCTCCACGGACACTGGCCAGCTGAAATGAATGCCGTCTGGCGGCTCATTAAAAATGCATTCTGGGAAATCGATGGACCTCCATGCCCCAAGTCTGACAGACTAATCGCACATTGTTAATTATTTAACACAAGTGAACTGATGGTCGGGAGCTGTGTATGTGTGTGTGCGCACGCTTGTGTTTATGGCCATTTTGCAGAAGAGATTTCTGATGTGGTGTGTGGCACACAAAGTGAGAAATAGACTGCATGCATGTGTATGGCAGAGAAGGAGAGTGTGGAATTGTGTGTGTGTGTGTGTGTGTGTGTGTGTGTGTGTGTGTTTGTGTAAGACAATATCCTCTTCTGTGTCACCTCAACGGTGCTCACAGATCTATGAAGTTTTAATGAGGCTTGAAGTCGTCAATGTAAAGCAGTTTCACAGTGGCTCTGTAGCACTGAAGCCGAGCGAGCGCACACAGGCACACACACACACACACACACACACACACACACACACTTGCAGCCCGCCCTCTGATCCTGCCGGACCTCCCTGTAGAATACAACCGTCAGGCCGTGGCAGAGATCTTGTGTACGTTGCAACTTCTTCTCTTAATTACTGTCACAGCATTCGCTTCACACACTCACATGTGTGCCGCTTAGTGACGCTTATTTATCCAGAATATTTTGTTTTACTCTTCCACAACGTTTGGTATAGCTTGAAAAAAATGTTTTGTTTAATTTCAGTTTTGTGTATCAGACATATTTCTTTATAAAACACACCAATACATAGATGAAGAGAGATGAATGGGTAATAGTAATACGGGGTAACATTTAACACACATGTGAATACTGGGGTAAAAATAATAATGAGCCTGCTAGGATTGAAGAAGAGTTGAAAAGGAGGAGACGGTAGCTCATTAACTATAACTCAGACTGGGGTACCGCTTCACAAGTCCCTTGTGGCTTTATTTTTATTACTTTTCTCTCCATATTTTCTTTCATTCACATTCCCTTCTTTTTCCTGTTTGTTATTCTTATGGCGTATTATATGAACCACCATGCCGCTGTCTGCTCAACCCTCCCCTCCTCCCTCGTTCCGTTCCTTATGTTTTATTTTTTTAACTTAATTCCTCGTTCCCACCCCCTCCTCCTCCTCCTCTCCTCCTTCACACAATCACTTCTGTCCTCCCTCCACCCACTCCCGCCTTCATTTCCAAACACAGACAGTGCCAAACCAACAAGGAAAGCACAGCCAGGTTAAACTTGGCGACTGGGTATCGTGTGTGCGTGAAGGAGAGAGAAAGAGTAGAAGAACAGGCTCTCAGTGTCGTGCAGGCTAATGGGAGCCAGCTGTGGATACGGTTAAATTTAGCGCTAGCTGCTAACTTTCTAGCGAGCGTTAACCCAGTTTTAGACATGAATTAAAGCATCTGCAGCTGGTTTACCAGCAGTCACTCTCAATGTAGTTCGATCATTTTGGATTATCAGCTATTGTTTTCCAACCACTGGGTTCAACTGTTTAAATACACATAGGGCATAGGCTAACTGATCCTGACATGTGTAGTCCGATCGACTGTGCAAACTGAGACGCGCTTTCTTTAGCACATTCCCTTCATCATGAGTGAGACACATTTCCCTTTTTCATTCATAGCTCTTTGTGACTTCCCTGCCTCTACTGTGGTTCTTAACACTCCTGTCCCCCTTGTTGGTCAAAGGTTTGGAGTTTACGTGATCCTCAACTCTTTGATCACAGATCCATTTGTATGTTTCCATCATGTCAAACATTTCGCCGAGCTAAGTCATCCATTTCTCATCGGCCAAAGAGTTGTGTTTGTGGTTTCCTTTGTGTGAAGAAACTGCCGCCATGTTTCTTGTGCCTTTCATGTAAAACAGATACTGGTCTTCTCTTCCCTTCCTGTCTTGCATTCCATCCATCCAGTTTGCCTCACCACCGCCCCTGTGTGTGTGTGTGTGTGTGTGTGTGTGTGTGTGTGTGTGTGTGTGTGTGTGTGTGTGTGTATGTGTGAAAATGTAATGCATACAGTTGACCTATATATAAAACATATTTTGTATTCCTTTTTTTTCCTTTACAGCCTCAACAGAATGATATTTGGATTTCTGAACTTTAAAAACTTGCATCAGTAGCGATCGTTAGCTAGTGGAAAGGTCTGATTTGGATGTGTGACTTTAGCCAAAGTGATTGACATTAATTATTTCACTGTAGTTTCTTAATGTGCAGTGAGTGTGTTTGTTTGTGTGTGTATGTGTATGTGTGTCTGTTTGTGTATGTGTGCAGTATACTCTAATGAGATGGTGACGAGAGACTCATTGCTAAGCCTTACACACACATACATATCAACGCACAAAATATCACACACACACACACACACACACACACACACACACACATACAGACAGTAAACACAACCTACGATAGAGGAAAAAGAGTGAAAAGAGGCTGAACGGAGAGACAGAGATGAGTGGTTGTAGGGGGAGGACTAAATGAGTAGCATACGAGTGTCAACATGATGGAGGACGATGGACTGTCACAAAATGCCCAAAACCCAGGACAGAAACACATTCATAGCTGTTTTCATTCTTAAACTATGTCCTGTAACTGAACACAGCGTCTTTTTAAAAGCAAATCTCTCCACCTGCAATTGCTTACGTGTCTGTGTGTGAGAGTGCGAGTGTATGTGTGTTTTTCTTTGTCTGCATCTGTGAGTGTGCACCTCTGTGTCTGTCCACAGCTAATTTTGCATTCGGCTGCAGAAAACTAGTATTTTGGCTTGCCAAGTTATGGCTGTATTCTCTGGGTGGTGTTGACTCAGACATGAGAGCGGTGGTCGTTAGGAGATCTGCACTCTTCTGACGCTACTTTTGACTATTTTGTGTGCGTCGATTCCATAAAAAACAAATATAAGCCTGTTTGAATTCCATGATTTAATGAAACAAATTAGGAAAAGGCGCCAAAGAGATGCCAAGAAGCTTAACTAATGTGGTGAACATGGTGGACATTATACCTGCTAGATATGATCCATATGTTGCATTGTAATTGTGAGTGTGTTATCAGCATTGAGCTCCACTGTCTATAAGTGCCACCTCTCACAGCGGTCATGTTGTGTACTGACCATGACGATTTAATGCAACAAGAAGTCACTCCCCAACTTTATTTCCTCTGTAGTCTTGAATCCTCTGTCCCACATCAGACGCCATTATTGTTCTAGCAGATAAAAGTTGTTTCTCGATTGCTAGGAGTCAATAGAACATTTGGCAAATATGGACACAGGTGTTGGTGAAGTCATTATGTTATTGTACCTGAGCAGCGCTGCAGCTACACACCGAGAGAGAGAGATACAAGTCTAGCTTTACTGTGGGCAGGCCAGTAAAGAGTCATTAACAAAACGGTGTCTCTTTAACAGTTTAAATTAACACAAATGGAATAAAATCCATCTAACTCTCTGAAGAAGTTCCATAATACAACCAGTTTTCAATGTGTTGACTCGTCACTGAACTGTTGTGCAGTGCGAGTGTTTGCAGAAGGACGAGCGCTCCAAGACAATCAGAGCCAGAGCCAGATTGACTTGCAGATGATGTTGTGGTGGCGGTTGAGATCCCAGAGCTGCAGCACCATTCGGTAACGAGCGTTCAAATCAGCGTTTAAAGATGCCTGATGTCTATAAGTTCAGCTGTGTATCCCCGTTTATGTATTTGACCTTTTCAGCTCAAAGTCGTTGAGTTTCAGGGTAGAGAGAGCGAGAGAGAGCGAGAGAGCGAGAGAGAGCGAGAGAGAGAGAGAGACAGAGAGAGACACAGAGAGAGAGAGAGAGACAGAGAGAGAGAGAGAGAGACATTTGATCATCACGATGCTGAAGTTTTACAACTTTGTCAGATTTTGTCTTCCAGGCGAATTTTCTATTGATCTTGTCAATGGATCTCGTTCATACTCACAACCCGCAGTCCTCAGAGACAACGATGATTTATCTATTTCTCGCTTTTATAAGTGCACAGACAGACAGACAGACAGACACACAGACAGACAGACACACACACACACACACACACACACACACACACGGACACAAGGATCATTTATTATCTGACACCTCTGCTGCCCTGTAATTTAGTTATCAGCTTTAAACTTTCAGGATTCTCCTGTCACA
>CM070108.1:20805426-20882926 GCA_036178185.1 Liparis tanakae | reverse complement strand
GTGTGTGTGTGCGTGTGCGTGGGGATGTGGGGGTTGACATGGTTCTCTCTCAGAGGAAGTCTGTGGTTGGGCCGTTTCTACATATTTTCCCCTAAAGCACACACACACGCACACACACACACACACACACACACACACACACACACACACACACATATATATATACACAGACGTTTTCCCTGTCAAGCCAAATGAAGCTTTCTTTTAAAAGCACCATGCAGCCCCACAGATGTGGAAGACATCTCTCTCTCTTTCTCTCTTTCTTTTTCTCTCTCTCTCTCTCTCTCTCTCTCTCTCTCTCTCTCTCTGTGTCTCCCTAACTCACTCAACAAAAAATAAAGATTAACTCCTATAAACACAAAAAAAGCCACAGTCTCTTGGAGTGTGGCCTCCCTAGCAACCCTGATGCATTGTGGGTAGCTGTGGTAAAAGAGGTCCCTGTGAGAGCCTGTTCAAAAATAGCCGGTGTAAAAATGCAGGAACTTCGAGCTCGCCCGACTTCCCACAGAAACATCCAGTCATCTGTGTGTGTGTGTGCATTTTGGGAGTGCTTTTGATTAAAAAAAAGAAATTTATTCCTAAATACTTGTTTACTCAGATAAAAATACCACATGAAAACATTCTACCCTGAGAAAAGAACAGACGGCGTCCGTGTTTCACTGTGTCTCTTTGTCTGTCGTCTATTACTCATGGAAATGGATGCTGTGGAAAAGAGGAAGACTGAGGAAAAAAAGATGGAATAAAAAAAGGAAAATATTTGCATATTTCCTGCATCGTGCTTTATCAAGCGTTTGATCACATGTACGACTAAAGGACCATTCGGCTGGGTTTGGGCTTCTGGCCACCAGGAACATGTACTGTATGTCCAATATTCTCTTTTTTTAGCTCTGTTTTTGCACCGACTCCTGAGGGAAATATTTGACTCCTCAGCTGCCGATAGGGTTACACAAGTCTGACAGACTGACGCTGTAGACACTTCTCAGAGCACACAAGGAGGAGAAACGGGTTAATAGAATACAAGTAAAAAATTCTAATCCCTTTATTATCATGACTCATTCTCCCACTAGCCTGCTCTCCCTCTCACATGGAGACACAACAGACAACACAAGGTCAACCCAGACAGACGGATGATTCGTGGGCAGTCTGATGATGTGTTTTGTATTTGTTAATATCAGACTCAACATGAGTCTCCACTGGAGACCCATGAGGACTCAAGCAACGTGGCATTTACTTTCAATAAATAAACAAGGTCATTATCCCAAAATAAAATGCCACATGGTTGTGTGCCTGCCAGTGTGTGAATACATCCATTGAGTTAGTCACAAACTCCATTAAGATTTACGCACACACAAAAACACACACACGCAGAAGAAGAACATGTTTTTAGACTTTGTGTTCGCATGCTTGACACACTCATGGAAATACACTCACACAACTGCTCCGCACATGCACACATATGTAAATGCACTCTAATGTGTATGTGTGTGTGTGAATTTGACTAGCAGTACCCAATTGTACTGGAGAGGTTTTGACGTAGTTGGTGTTTTTTTCTCTTTCACAGCAGTAATGGGGGTGGAGGTGTGACGGACACCATCACCCAAACACTGAGCATTTTATTATTCTTGAAAAACTCAAGGTCATATTAAGCTGTTGGGCTTTTATTTTATTCCCCCCCCCCAAAAAAAACATTATAAAAGAGAATCACTATTGTGTTGTTCTGTAAATGCATCAGATCTCAGACCGCTTGTCCTGCTGTCATCATTTCCCATGTAACTTTTTACCATAGATTTACTGAAGGAGAGTCCATCTCGAGTTTATTTCCAACATGATGCGGTTTGAACATTATGAGCAGAAGATTATACACAATGTTGCATGGAAATGTCTGTTATAATATCTAAACTATCTCTCACTCTCTCTCTCTCTCTGTCTCTCTGTCTCTCCCACCAGGTCTATTTAAAGGCTCCCATGATTTTGAACGGTGTGTGTGTGACCTGGAGAGGTTGGATCGACCTTCAGAGGCTGGATGGGATGGGATACCTGGAGTACGATGAAGAGAGGGCGCAGGTAACGCAACACACGTGCACAGAACGAGAGATGTCATTAGCTTTTCCTTGTTTAAACTCACTCTCTATCGGCCTGTTTGTGCGTGTGTCTGTGTGTGTGTGTGTGTGTATGTGTGTGTGTGCAGCAAGAGGACGCTTTGGCCCAGGCGTCGTTCGAAGAGGCTCGACGCAGAACCCGAGACTTTGAAGACAGAGACCGATCACACCGAGAGGACCTGGAGGTGAGAGTGCAGGTGGTGTTTATACAAAGAGAAGTGGGCTGTTACTGGGCAGGGTAGCTCCAACTGTTACAGGACGAGTCGGCTTCCTCCTGAGACCAACTTAGCCATGAGAAGCCAGCCTCAACATCAGATCCAGGTTCTAGTCTGCCTCAACATGTGCTGTCATTTGTCACAACAATCTGATAACTATGAGTTGAGTCAGTTAACAATCAGAGTAATACTAAACATAATCTGCATCAATGCAGCACATCACACACAATCATTCCAGCTGCTATTAAATAACAAGGTGAAGTAACTAACTTAAATAAGAAGTCAAATTCAATTCATTTAGAAACAGATTTTGAGAATCATTTGTGAGACATTGCCTCAACACTTTTTTTTTTAGTTGGGAAGCAACAGATGTTCAAGCGGCTCACTCGTTCATCAGCTCGAGTTGACGTCTGAGTGAAGCTGCTAGTTATTTAATTGTGCAGTTTATTTAAAAAGAGCAAAGGGAAATTAGAAGTTAGCGGTCTGGCTCGACCCAACTGGAAATAGATTTACAAATGTATATTTCTAAAAAGCTACATGTAGCCACATGCTTGCAAACATTCAGAATATGATGTGTCACTCTACAATAGTGAATGTCGAAGTAAAAGAGTAAAAGGAAATTTGTAAATACTTTTAATGTTTTATGCTTTTCACCAAAGTGAATTTAATTTGTTTTACCTTTGGCCATAATACGATATTTTCATTCTATATTGATGGCCGTGTTTAGTGAAGCTCAAACACTGTTTTATCAGCGCTTCAGCTTTTACAATATTTTTATTTGAATTGTTTTTTTTTTTTTTTATTTTAAATCATAGGTTTAGTGCATGATCAGTTTGACAATACATCTAATCTGATAATGTATTTCATTTGATGTTATTGAACTATTTAAAGGTGTCCCTAAAGCCTCTGAAAAGAAAGTAGTAGCAAATAATGACTTAAAGATATAACCAATTTTATGAATACAGATTTGTAAATTGTTATTCGATCTGTTCTTCAACCCTGTTTTGTTCATTTAACTATCACGATGTACACATTAGAGTCACTCATCAGTTTGAATGGTGTGAGCATCCCAAACTTGAGAGAAACGTACTTCCCCAGCTAGGAGATGAAATCCTTCTGAAGTTGACGAAGTTACCGATGAACCCCAAATTGTTTATTTTTTAGGACCCTGTGGTTTCTAAAATCTGGGACTGATGACACACAGACAGCCAGCCGAAAAGAACAGGGTCTGTGTCCTCTACTTCTCACCCTCTATCACACTGTTGTGCACTAAACCACCCTGTGTGTGTGTGTGTGTGTGTGTGTGTGCAACTATGTGTGTGGCCAAATGTTTGATACATGTATGTGCATTCCTGTGTGCGTCTGTTATGTTCTGTGTGACTACAGGCAACTGTTTCTTGTTATATTTGTACGTATATGTGTGTCCGTTGTTCATGAATATGCACGTATAATGACTTTTATCACAATAATATCTGATGCTGCTGTTGTAATGCTTGGAGTGGGTGAGAGACAGAAATCCCAAGATGTAACCATTTAATAGCTAGTACACACACACACACACACACATACACACATACATCATCATCATCATCATCATCATCATCATCATCATCATCATCATCATCATCATCATCATCATCATCATCATCATCCACATCCCCTACTAGACCTACCACAGCTTTGCAGCATATGGCCCGGCACAAATTAGAGAGAAAAGAAAGGCAGGAACAGCATTTGAAGGGAACAGAGGGGTGAGAAAGGAGGGGGAGGGAGGAGGGAGGAGGGGGGAGGGGGAGGGGCAGCAAGACAGGAAAGAGAAGACAGAAGGGCATTTATTGAAGGTCATCTTTCATCTGACTGATCTCATGTTTCCTCCCCAAGGCTTATGGGGAAAGAGAAAACCTTGTGTCTCCTGCTGAATCAATACAAATACCGTCACTATCCCCTAAAACATACTCTGGAGAAAGGCATTCGATGTGGCACCGATCATAATTCGGGAGAAAAATAGAAACTTTGTCCCACTTTCGGTTGCATTGTGGTCCCAATGGCGCCTTCTTCCCCCTGATTCCAGTTTATTTGGTGCTCAACAAAGCTAACCAGCATCTGATTGTAGTTTTAATACTTAACTGATAAATACGAGCGTGGTATCTTATCGTCTAACTCTCGGCAAGAAATTGATGGACATTTCTGAAAACGTCTGAATAATCCTTTAAAAAAATTAATGTGTATGGTGGCTATAAGCAAATAGAAACACGCACAAACACATGGATGCTTTTTTAGTCTGTGATGTGTTTTTTTCTCTTTAACACAAGTGCATTTTTATGTTTCTGGAGCTGCATGTTGGAGCAATTTCTCTGTGGCCCTCAAACATTTAGTTGTTCTCTCTGCCACAATGTGCTATTTTCATCTTTTTTTCTTTGCATGCAGTTCACTCCCTGACCTTTCTGATGGATGCACTCAATCAAAACTTCTTCTTTGACCACATTTTAAGACCAACTGGTGGCGTGTCTTATGCCGTACATTTGCAAAATCCTTAACAACTCTTATTCTCTTCTTGGCCCTGGACATATTGTGTATTTCAGAGTTATGGATATCATGGATATCGTGTGTTATTTATGTATGTTATGTCTGCGTCATGTTTTCATCTCTCTCCGTCCCATCCTCAGGAACACGTGGAGGGAATTTTTAATAAACGTCCACCGAGACTCAAAGATAATCTGACTAGATTCTGGTTTTCAACCTCACAAAACATGTTTTGGGCAATAACTTCAAAGAATGCATGAGCTAATTTTGACAGATTAAAATTATGATGTGATGACATCTTGGACAGACATGGATGTAAACTGCAACATGACTGTTGGTGGATGCAAAAAACAATTCTAGGTCTTAATGTTTTAAAGACTTCAGATTCTGCTTTAGTTAGTTTTTTTCTGTGCGGTGCAGTGATGACTTCTACAGCATGTGTGTACTAGGATCCAGAGGAAGAATAGTGGGTAAATACTCTTATGTTGCAGTAAAGGAGGATTTAGTTAATATTCTTCTCTTATTGTCTTGCAGAGAAGCAACAAGCCAATGTAAAATATGTTTCATTACACACAATGTGCATATGAATCACATTTTAGAGTTCTTGCAGCTCCAAGCTAATCCTCTGGGTGTGACTGACGGGCCTTGCCGAACAGTCTGACTTTGCATTACTGTGGTCTGAACTCTTCCTGTGTCTCTGTTTCTCTCTCTTTGTCTGGTGATCTGTGTATCTGTACTTTACAGAAAGAAAGAAAAACTGAAGTCACTAAATGGTAATGCTCTCTGTTTTAAATAAATAATAGATGATCAAGAAGAGAAGCATAAATGCAGAAGAACAGTGTGATAGAGGGCAGCGGAGAAAGAGAGAGAGAGGGGTAGATACAGACAATAAAGGGGCTGACATACAGTTATTCTGTAGTGCCGGCATATTTGTGTCATCCTTACATTGTACATGAATAATGTTTTTTTTTCAGTACAAGTTGCGTATGTGGAGCACACAAGGTGGCGTACAATGTTTGATATTTAGACTAGTCCACACTTATGGTTTTCACTTTCTAAAAATGTAAAATTTTCCAGAGACAATCTCAATCTGACAAACATGAATAGAACATAAACCATGAAACATCTCATTAAAAGTCAGAGAAAGTAGAGTTACAGTGAAGCTCAGCAGAACAGCAGGAACGCCTTCTGGTTCACACATTATTATGAATATGTTCCCCTTCAATCAATCAGGCCTCATTTTGGCAGATACAATATTTTATTTCCAAAAGAAGTGAAATTCCAGTCATTCAAGGTCAGAAGGCATCTGACAAAATGATGGATTGGGAAGGGATTGATCCGGATGAACACACACACACACACACACACACACACACACACACACACACACACACACACACTTTTCCAAGTGCTCAGAATGGTGAATAATGAGCTGGCACTGAAAGCATTAATATGTCATTAGTATTGATCGCCATCAGATCCCCCGCTTTGACACTCACTCACACACACACACACGCACGCACACGCATGCACATTCAGATACTGTACCGTACAGTCACGTGTGCCCAATCTCCCAGATAGAGCAAATCTCTAAGTTCGTCACTTCACACACAAACACGCACTCTCCTCCCGTATTGAGTTGTGGTGAGCATCCCAGTTGCCAGCAGGCTCCCATCTGTGTGTGGATCAATACAGAAAGCTTTCCGGCCCTTATGATTAGCAGAGGCCGCTCCCTTCACAAAGAAAAACACTACCCTGCAGCTATGATGCAGCAGCTGAGTGAAAACAGCGGCAATGTTGTTTGTTTATTCAGCTCGTAAACTCGGCGCCCTCCGTGTTTGTATTCACATCTCTACAGGCTGCTTTTATACAATATCTACATCATCTGAATGTATTTTATATCACTCCAGACACTCAAAGTAACATTAAACTAATAAGTTAAATTGTCAATAGATAACCAAGTGTTTGGTTAACTTTTCTTTGACTTTGATTTATTCAGCTTTCTCTATATTTCCACACATGATGAACAAACCTGAAGTGAAACTTAAGTTGAAAGTGCCTTTCTCATATCACACCTTTTGGCGTGTCAAACACAGTTTATATTCTATATTATGATATTAATCTGATAGCATCAGGCTTCCCAGAGGAGACTGGAGTCAGTCTGGCTGTTAGAAATCAAAATGGTAGTATGACACACTGTACGTGGTGTGTGTGTGTGTGTGTGTGTGTACGTGTGTGTGTGACCGTGTGTGTGTGTGTGTGACCGTGTGTGTGTGTGTGTGTGTGTGTGTGTTGCTATTATGGTGAGTCATTGAGATGACACAAACTACATTCTAGTTGAACTAAGTGACCCCTTTACTATCTCTGCCTCACCTCTCCACACACTTCACCTCCCTCTCCTTTCTCCTCCTCTCTAATCCCCTCAGCTATCACTGAAGTGTAAACAAGGGATTTATCATTTTGTTTAGGTCATTCAACACGACTCACAGACACACCCATGACATATATTTAAAGTTATTGTCATACTGATGACTTCTGATGATGACCTAATGATCCACTTGTGTGTGTCTGTTTATCTGTCTGTATGACTGCCTGCCTGTCTGACAGTCTGTCTGTCTGCCACCTTGACTAAAATATCAACATCAGTAAAGTGTGTAGCAGCACTGAGCCGTATCATGATGCAGCTCTCTGGCGTCCTCTAGTGACAGTTTGTGGAACTGTAATTTATTGTGAGTTAATAGTTCTGGATTAATTTAGTGCAGTTCATCTCACATTTGGTTCCTTGCTGGTTACCTTTTATAACCTTGTAGCTAGCATTGTATTGTTCTATATTATTTATGAGCACATAATGAGTTTAGAATACACTATAGAGGTGTGGTAAGGAGATATAAGGCCATTGTATTAGTTTATTTAGCCAACAGTTAAACTGCTCCTATGAAGGATTCAAAGCTGGGGAAGAAAGAGTTGATATTTCATCACACAATATGAACACAGTTAAATTTAATTCAAAATATTGTAACTTAATGTTCAAGAAAAGTGTTACAGCATGACCTGTTAACTGTACTTAATGTATCGTCTCTTTGTCTCCAATCTCTTTCTTTCTATCTTTCCCATGTCCTGTCTTCTCCCCTCGTCTTTCTCCATCACACTCTCTCTCTCTTTCCCCCTTTTTCATTCTTCCATCCCTCTCTTTCCCCAGTGCAGACGACAGCAGGACCCCATCCTTGGCTCCAACATGGCCAACGCTGACGTGGAACACAAGATGCGCGGAGGAGGAAGAGGAAGTAGTGAAAAGAGGAAGAGGAGAAAACAAGGGCTGTCTGTCCATTCACTTTCAATACAGTCAACTGATAAAAAAAGTCAACTGAGGTGCAATTGTTGACCAATTGTTTACTATTATTTCCAAAAAGGTTTGATATGATCATTTTTACTTTTATGCAAAGAGTTTTGACATACTTACAAGAAAATAAAACTTCCTAAATTGATTGAATTGAAAGTGAACCAAACTCTAAAAAAGAAGGATTAACAGATAGTGACACAACTGACCTGGGCAAAAAGGTCTTGAATGCATTTAAATACAGAGGAAGGAGCATGACCAGTGGAATTAGCATTATTTTGCAAATGTGAAACATACAGAGTTGGAGTCTTTCAGAAATTTAAAGTAGAGATCAAATCATTCAAAGACTTTTATATTTCTTGTCCAGGTCTGAAATTCAATTGTTAGGGCTAAATTGAAATAAACAAAGTATATTTTCTATGGGTACAAGATGTTGAAGGTACAGGGTGGTAAGGGGATATCGGAGGAAAGACAGAAGCTGGAGGGAGCAAAGAAAAGAGAGATGTGTTAGGCTCAGGGTCAGGGTCAGGGTTACCAGAAGAGCATGCATCAAATATGAGATGTTGACAGCTTAAGGGGCGGAAAAGTATTGCGTCTGCATTGTTCACTGCTGTGCAACACTTCACATTTGTAAACATGCTCTTGTTTTAACCGAGCACACTTCCTGAAACCTGCTGTTCTTAGACCAAAGTTCACAAAGCGGGGGGATCGATAATGGAAGAACAGGTCTGAGGAGGGCATCCAGAGAGAATTATACCAGGTTTTAGCGTGAAGAACTGTTTGCACCATCTTTGCTGAGACGACTGTAGAATCACAGGTTCTGTAGCAGCGACCTCGAAGGAGGACGAAAACAAAGAAAACTAACTCTGCTGTCTTTGGCTCTGGAAGCAGAACAGGGTGTGTATTTGGAGTGGGTGGGTGTATGGGTCAATTCAAATGTCCTTAGTTCTCTTAAGGGTTTTGCACTATGTGATACAATCAGTCTTGTTTTCTTGATATGCATGAAACCAAACAGGCCCACGTTCTCCTTGTTCCCAACATGCAGCCTATTTACCAGAGCGCTCTCTTCACAGCACTCTGGTAAGGAATCCCCGCGTGATTCACGGTGATGTCATCGTGCAGCCAAATGTAGGCGTGCTGTTGTCGCGGACCCAAGCAGTAGCATTCTCGACAACGTGCATCTTTGTTTTTATTTAATGTCAGACAAACATTAACACAACTGTGTGCATGGACTTGTTGATACTCTATTCAGTGTATTGCAGCGGAGTCGTCGTCCCAGAGCATCGCCAGCCAGTGAGAATCATGTAGCTCCAAATTGAATACTATTTTTTCTTCAGAAATATTATTTTATGATTCAAGAAACATTTACTAATTAATATGCTGAATCAACAGTTGGGTTTTCTTAAATAAAAATGTATTGTTCCAAAACATTTATTTTTGGAGATACGTGGTTTTCACTAGACACCGATGGTAACATCTGACTGTAACATTAATCAGGAAATAAATACGTTCACAACCTCTTTAAAAACACACCGTACACATCAGTCGCCTGTGTCTCATATTACTTGTCACTTCTCTATAGAAAAATGGGATTGAAATCAACCTTAATTTGTTTTACAAGGTCATAGATTGTACAACCTGTGGTATCTAATTTAGTTAGAATCCATCTATTGATCGATCAATCAACCAGATATTTACATTGATGGACTGTAAACGCCTAAAGACAGTCGAGATGCTATTCCCTGTCCTGTTACAGCACTATGAAACTATGTTATCTTATCATTTTGTTTGTGTGAAAGTCATGATGTTTACTTTTTATATTACTTCTATGTATTCATTTTGTTCATCTGTCAGCTTTGTTAAGGACTAGTAGTAGCAGCGGTAGACTATTTTATGTAAAACTGAGTTGAAAATTACAAATGTCTCCAGAAATGTTGTTTTGAGGACTTTTGTTGCTTTAGTTTTTCATTGTTTCATGTGTTATTTTGATGGTCTGTTTTTTTAAGGAAATTCACTTCCTGGGATAAATACATTGAATGTGGATTGACTCAAGCCCTTTTATTTGTATATTGTGAAACTAAAGGATCATTTCATTTTCCAGTGTGAGCTATATTTAGTGAACCCAACTGTTTTATTATAATTATTATAAGCAAGAGAAATATTTTCTCTATTCATGCTTTTCTTTTCCCTCAAGCTGACTTATTAAGCATTTTGATGAGCTTTACATGATTCTTTTGATTGACAAGAGAGTAACATTTTACAATAAGTTTTACAGTAATACATAAATAATAGTTTATATTTAAATAAAAAAGCTAATTCACCACAGCCCGACCATGGCTAGAGAAAGGTAATATCATTTTAAAATACCAAAATAACTAAAAGCAACAGTTTAAATATGTCAGTGGTATCCACCACGCTCAGGGCACAACCAAAAAAAAGCAGGATTTTCATTCTGAAAGGATTTAATTCAGATATCCAATTTGTTATTTATTTTTCTTTGGAAGAAGAGGCAATTTCATTCGATAAAAAGTTCCCAGAAAGTTCACTTTGAATCCGACTCAGCGGGAACTGACTGAGCAATGAGAGGTGAGATGTAGGTGAACAGACAGTACAGTTATGGAGGCTCGTGTTCTTGGAAATGTGCATGATCTTATTTTGGATCAATCAATCTGCCATGTTTTCTAGTTCAACTTTATCGTCATGGGTGCTCAGGTGAAGGGATTGATTTTAAAAGACACAACTGCTGAGTTGTAGATAGGAAATAACAACATAACCACCCTGTCTCTACTCACTTAGTATCATTACATGCGTATTTAGATGGTTACTCTGGTAAACACATTAGTTGTTACTCCATCCTTCAATTTTCTTAATGCAGGTATTAAGGCAAAAAACACAACTGTTACAAGAGACTTTGTTTCTCTTGTTTGTTTAATTTATTTATATTTTGGTTTTATATCAAAACCCAAAGAAGAACTACACACTCCCTGTATGCTTCTTCTTCCTGTGTGCGTGGTCTGCATTTCTCTCTGTTTGCTGTTGAGCTTGTCCTCTTGGAGGAATCAGAAATATGAGATATTCAATAAAAAATGTTGTTCAGTTTTTCATAATAAAGAGGTATGACTTATTGCATGTTGTTCTGATATTTTCACTGAAACAGGAACTTCACTGTGTTCAGGACGATGTAGTGACTGAGCTTGATTGACTCTCTTTCCAATTTGTTTTGTTTTTCCTGTTTGAGTGAACAACTTACCCTTTGATAGCAGATGTGGAGATTAGTGATGTTATAATATCGTCATCATAGCTCTCTCCTCCTTCAACAAGAGCAGCCTGATCAGCGAGATTAAGTGACACCACGCAGTGTTGTTAAAAAATTAAGTTCAGTAATGTTTGCTTCAGTACACATTTGAGGCACTACTTTAAACCTTATAGTCTGTTGTTTCTGACCACTATAAACCTCCAATGCACTTTAGGAGGTAAATAGTGTCTTTTTTACTGAACTATGTAACTTTGCAGATTCAGATTTTTTTTGGTGTAACTATTTTTATGAACTCGTCCATTTGTGTGTTGAATGGAACTTTCTTTTATGTCATTAATCTCAATGTGGCACGCAAACCCAAATAGCTGAAGGTCCGTCTCCAGAGCGACCGCCTGCTCTCCTCCCAGTGGTCTCCATGGCGACAGGGGGTGAGCAAACATCATCATTATTATTATCTATATTTACAAGGGGCCATGTACAGTTACAAAATAAATGGCACCATTTGATGCTCTGTACAAGATTGTAGCTGCAGCTAATTTGCATCTGTAGTCCCCTGACAGACAATAACAAACATAAAACAATAACAAACAGTACAAGATAAGACAGTGTATGTGGTAAGAAGAACAAAAAATACACACAATGTGAAGCTAGTACAGTACATTAAAAGTAAGTGATACTATTAAAAGTAATTTATAAAAAAACATTAAAAGTAAGTAATACGAGCCATAACAATGTTGCTCAATTAGTACAGGATGTAGTAGATGGTTAATTATTGTGTGTCGTCTGATTGTAAATTAATCAATTTGCTAATATGTTTTTTTTTACAAGCTGCAGTCATCGTAGAAAAGGTAAAAGTACATGGAAAGTAAGTCACATCTTTTTTTCAACCTTCCGCATGTCTTCTTGGGCTCCATAATTTACACATTAATTGCAGGCTGTTTAAAGAAAGAAAACAACCAATCCCATGATACTTATGGACCTCAAATGAGAGAGATATAATATAATATATATCTATATACCTGTCAAATGATCTGCTATTTCGTTTCTGTTTCGATGTTGCTTTTTTATCCCCTCCTAAACTTTATTAAAATATCACATGCAAAACAATGACGGAATATAATTACAGAATCACGGTGCTGTAGTTAACAACGTATTACAATAAACATAATAAGACACTTGTTGTTCTCTCTTGTGTTTCATAAGTTTCCGATATTTCACAACATTTTCAGACGCTATCTCAATTGCCGCCCGTGACGTCATCACGCCAACCGAGAACGTACGTCAACCGGAAGTTGAATCATCAGCTGATCCTGCTCGCTTGTTGTTGATGCCTGAAGTTGCCGTGGTTTGGGACACTGTGTTGCTCTTATCTGCGCCTGACATTGGAGACACATTAAACCCGAGCAGCGGACACGGGGGCAATTTACCGGCAGAAGAGCTTCTGAGTGACGAGGACCGCGTTTCACTGCGAGGAGTCTGCGCACAACGCGAAACGAGAGCTAGCTCCAGCTGCACCTCCGTGCAGAGGAACGAAGACAGACGCGCTTTCTTTGTTTATGTGGTGCCTGCCTGAACCGCAGTAATTAATGTTCTTTGTCTTGCATGGAAACTTATTTTTCCGCACGCACGTTATTTATATTGATACTTTCTAACCTTTACGCGCAGAGCAGCTAGCTCGTCAACTGACGTCCACCCGCACGCAAAGACACAAGAGAGTCATCGGGCTTTGAGACGTTATCTCTCGTGCCTCTTATTCCGTGTGTGTGTGTGTGTGTGTGTGTGTGTGTGTGTGTGTGTGTGTGTGTGTGTGTGTGTTTGTGTGTGTGTGTGTGTGTGTGTGTGTGTGTGTGTCCGCTGCCCCGTGGGTCTGTCTGGAGACCTAGAACACGTGTGGTCTGTTGTTTTATTCCTGACTACGAATCGATAGAATTCGTTGTTTTTTTGTTTCATCCGTATCGATTTGAAGCCACGTGACCATGTCAGAGGTGACAGCTGCTTAGATTGGCTGGCTCGTTGCGTCATTTGTTTGTGTCCAAGCTGTCCGACTTTGTTGGGTTACTTGTTATTTAACACATCTTTACATCTGAGGTGGCTCTGTGGATGTCATCTTTTATTATTTATTTGTTTACATGCTTTTATTTACACATGACATGTGATACACTGGTCACCTTGTCCTGTAACCCGTAGTTCGAGGAGCTGTTTGATGCTCTCGCGCAGAAAGTAATCGATAGAGTTATGAATTGAAATAGCCATCTGAAGCTATCCAGACTGCTGTGATCAGGGACAGACCAGGGAAGGGTTCCCCAGAGGGTCCCGTTGTGTCTTGAGGTGAGCTGCCCCCCACTACATGTCAATGCTGGACCTAGAGGTGGTGCCCGAGAGATCACTAGGAAATGAGCAATGGGAATTTGCTTTGGGTGAGTTCTACAACTTTGTCAAGTTCTGTAAAGAGAGAGCAAGCAATTAAGACGCAAGCTATTCATTAATGTTAAATTAAAGCCATATTTTAAATGATTTTACTAGCTTTTTCATATTATTGTTAACTGTTGCTGACCAAAGCTCTATTACATTGTTTTTCACTTATTTGTGTGTGCTTGCTTGTCTGTGTTTTCAGGGATGCCATTGGCCCAGGCCATCTCCATTCTGCAGAAACACTGCCGCATCATCAAAAATGTCCAGGTGCTATATAGTGAACAGGTGAGATGGCTGGCTGTCTGTCCGTCTTATGGGTTATTTCTGTCGCAGTCACACAACAATGTTAATCAGCTCTTTAAGGATCCCCATTCTGGATGGCAGTACAAGGTTTCTTGAGGCTTTCCTGTGTGGCAATAGTAATCCAAGTAATTTAAAACACAAACATATTTGGACTGTTACAATATGTTTTGTAAAATTGCTGTATTTAGGCATGTGTTGTCAATACATAGGGTTTCCACTACACAGTACTGAGATGTTTAAGATATGAGTGTCATGCTCTTATCTTGGTTACAATTCTTTAAAACACATCAAAGGATCTAATAAAAAGTTTATAATGTGTGTTTGTATGAAAACAATTGATTTGGGCTCATATATTATCACATTTCATAAAAAAAATATCATGTCAGGCTATAATATAGGAAATTATTTCCCAGGTTCAGTACTAAAAACTGTTAGTCAGGTAATTTGGCATGACAGCTCCATGAATTGATTTCAAGAACAACTGGAAGCATTTCATGTTAACATGGATGACTCCACATGTGAATTGTTTGTCATCTGCATTTCTATTTCAATTAATTTGTAAAGTAGTTTGTTTATCTCTCCTCCAGACACCACTCAGCCATGACCTCATACTGAACTTGACTCAGGATGGCATCAAACTGCTGTTTGATGCCACAAATCAGAGACTCAAGGTGAACATTGTTGAATTTTGGAGGCTGGAAGGTGCATGTGTGTGATTCCCTCCATGGACTGTGGTATTACTCCACAGCTATTTAGAAGCAGCATCTGACAAATACACTAGACTCCTCTAACCTTGTTATTGCCATTTAATTGACTTTGTATTGTGCCCATTGTGCCCTAACATTTGTCATCTTTCCGAGGGACAGGTGATTGAAGTGTATGATCTGAGCAAAGTCAAGTTGAAATACTGGTGAGTAGATATGATAATCAGAATAGTTATAAACTTGTTGAATGCAGTCAGTATAAAACCATGTTTTTATACAGCCTTTATCGACAGGCACAGATCTATACGTTGGTCATTGCATATTTACAGTGTCCATTTTATGTTGCCACAGTGAAGTCGGGGCTGCTCTCACATATACAGCTACTTAGTAAAAGGTGTTGCAGTAATTGAGTCCATGTAAATGGAAGTAACACTGGCTGTGTGTGTGTGTGTGTGTGTGTGTGTGTGTGTGTGTGTGTGTGTGTGTGTGTGTGTGTGTGTGTGTGTGTGTGTGTGTGTGTGTGTGTGTGTGTGTGTGTGTGTGTGTGTGTGTGTGTGTGTGTGTGTGTGTGTGTGTGTGTGTGTGTGTGTGTGTGTGTGTGTGTGTTTCAGTGGAGTCCATTTCAACTCCCAGGCCATTGCCCCCACAATAGAGCAGATAGACCAGTCATTTGGAGCTACGCACCCTGGAGGTAATTCAAAAGGCATAAACACATTAACGTTGTCTCACGAATGAACCAACACTTTGATCTCATTCATCTCTTTTATGAAATCCTTCTTCTTCGTTAACTGCGTCCAGTTTACAACGCTGCAGAGCAGTTGTTCCATCTCAACTTTCGAGGCCTGTCTTTCTCCTTCCAACTGGATTCGTGGAATGAAGCTCCAAAATACGAGGTGAGAATCTATTTGCTCGTCAGCCAGTCGTAGAAGAGCTGAGAGGCTGTTTCCTCCCACTCCAGGGCAATCTAGGCAGTCTTGTGGTCGGAGTGATTTTCCTTCATATGGAAAATGAAATGTTAGGTCATGTTTTCCCTGAGCGTGTCCTGTAATCGATGTCAGCTTGATGCTGTGATGATTAATAATGTGGGAGTGAATGAAGAAACCATATCCTTGTGGAGAATGTGTCTGCCTGGTTATCTTAAGCACGTCAGTTTCCCTAAATGCTTAGAAACGTCATCCTCATCACAAATTAAAAGTAACTAGGAGAGATCTCAAAATCCACCAAGTAAGAATTCCAATCTCGGTCTCTTGAGACATCACTCATTGCACTGTGACGTAACTAATCCGACTGCAGTAGGAAGTTTAAAGACGTGGGTTTGCTCGGGTTTCATGAGTTCATGACAGAGCTTCAGATTCTCAAAACGATATTATTAATATTATTAACTCCAAATCTGCGAGCTGCATTGTTATACATACATACATAAGGTGTTTTAGCCTTTGATTTTGGATTACGGTTTGTTTACTGAGACGGATGTTTCACTGTTTGTCCGGGACAGCTGTGGACGTCTTGGGTGATGCGTGTCAGGAAGCGGCTGCTCCGCCGTCTGCACACTTCACACATGGAAGTTTTTACTCCCCTCCCCTCCACAAAGGATTTTGTGTCCCATTGACAACGTTTTTTGCAGCTTATCATCGTTTTGGTTTAGCTATTCTGCTCCTTCAACATATCTGTGACATCTTCGTAAATGCATTGATTATTTCTTAAAGTTTTCAATCTGCCCTGAGCTGCATGCGGGGTTGCTTACATAGTTTAGTTTGATTCAGTGACTCGACAGCTTGAGCGGTGCTTGTGATCTGTTGTGTTGTGGGTTCGTCCTCTAGTTTGACTTATAATATTTGCATTTCTTTGCCTAAATCTCAACACTCAGCTGTAATCTGTTTCCCATCTAAAATGACAGTTGAATGCAAGTTGATTTAAAATAAAGCTGATGCTGTGGTCTAAGAATAAATAAAACATGAAAGGATTTATGTTGCATTACGCTCGCAGCATTGTCCGACCCCCGTTGTCTTTCCCATCTTTGTGAGGATTGGCTTTTCTATTATTCTCCACAATACGCCATAATGACATGACTTCTGAAATTGTTTCTTTTAATTGAATTAATCGTGGTTACTTTATGGTGCATTTAAAAAAAAAAAAATACGGTATATGTTTTTCCATTTAACTTAATTAATGCTGAAAATGTTAAATCTAATAGTAAGTATTTAATAAGTCATAAAATACTGCCAATAGTTTTTTTTTTAATGATTAATATGCAGCCATTTGACATCTAATGCATAGTGGTGATGATAAAACTTGTAATTACTTAAATAATCAGCAAAGAAATTAAATTAGCATTCCTTCCTTTTTGATTGGATCCTGACCTTTCTCAGACAAGAAATGGCCACCCAACAGAGATCCACATTGGAATAAATTGGACCAATCAGTGATGAGCTTTTACCTGTTGAACATGGGTATTTCTTTATGACTGAATGATCACATCTCTGTACCAAGGAAAATGTATTTATGCAAGTTGCTATTAACGTGCTCATTAACACGGTGTGTACCAGACCCATACTACTACCAGTTGTTTTGCCTTGGCAGCCTAACTTTGCCATGGGTTTGGCCTCCCTGCAGATTCCACATGGGGCCATGGTCAAGAGGATGCACATCTACACCGGCAACAACCTGCAGGAAACAAGGTAACGTACCTGCACGTCACTTATGGAAGACACACCTCTAGCAGAGACTATGCAGAGTTCAATTATTCTAAAAATGGACACCAATGAAGAAGTTTAAGCTCCATCTAAATCTGCAGAAACCAACTAACCAAAATATGTTTATTGAAAGATGTTTTGGTAGCATTGAAGCAAACCTTGTGAAAGAAGAAGATGATCACTGATTAAAGGAATACTTCTTACCGCAAAATATGCATTTTGTATATCCGTTACTCACCCCCCTGTTGGCTAGAATCAGTGACGAGAACTTTGTTTTCCTCGCATGCCCACACTGAACAAACATGGCGTCTTTGATGAAACCTCACTATTTAAATCTCAAGCTTGCACAGATGCGCTACAAGTCCAACATATTTTAAATGGTGAACTTTCAGTGAAGTTTATCTATGTTTGGGAGGAAGTGATCATATGATTGGTTAAATAAGAGCGGACACAAGTTATGTGAAAGTTTGGCAATGAATGTTTGGTCCAGTTAGGCAATAAGCACACCTTAAATCATACATTTCCAGTGGGATGATTCTGTGCAGTATACCAAACGCATGACAAACTGAACTGTCGGTCCTCAGGGCTCCCACGATGCCGTCGGCTTGTTTCCTTGGTAACATCTTTGCAGAGAGTGTTGATGTCCTGAGAGACGATGCAGGGCCTCTGGGGCTCAAACTCCGCCTCCTCACTGCAGGTACTGATATCTGTGTCTGGGGACAAAATGCGTTATGATTATGATCGCCATGGGTCCAAGTGTTCTCCTCACCGATCCTCATAGCTACATTTTTTATTCACAGGATGTTTTCCTTCTCTTGCCTCCACCCTTTTCATGATTCTGTTGCACTGCTGCAAAGTTGGAGCTAAACAGCAAATCCAAAGTGTTTAGATTGGCAATAAACACAATTTGTAATGTTTCCTATTCAAACACAAGCCATATTGATCACAATACATCTGTCTGCCTCTGCTGCGGACTAATTGTATTACTATTTAATGTTTGTGAAATGATGTAACCCTAACATGGGAGAACACGTATTGACCTGCGCGTACCTTAATAGGCCGTGCATTTATCTAGCTCTATGGTAAACAATCGTGTCTTAACAGTCCACTCTCAGGGAGATGATCAATGTCCCTGACATGCTGTTTGTAATTCGGAGGTGAAATCATTTCCTGATCTGTTGTAACGTGAGTGCAGGCTACGGTCCAGGTGTGGTGGCTGATGCCAAAGTGAGGTCCCTCGAGAGGAACATCTACTTTGGAGATTCATGTCAAGATGTACTGGGTGCTCTGGGCTCGCCACATAAAGTATTCTACAAGTCTGAGGACAAGGTAGAAACAAGCAGTTTCTTACAGTGTTTATATGTGTAAAAAATGTCTCAATCTGGTGGAAATACTCAAAGCAATTAGCATTATTGTCCAGTTTATTGATCTGGTTTTATGAAAATTCATTTACTTTTTTCAGTAGCAACAAGCAAAATAACTGATAAACCTACTGTGCACTACCTGGTTAAAACAATAAGTGTGTAATTTATGTCAAAGTTATAGTTATGTCAGAAATAGAATAAAAAACAATAGAATTGTTTCTTGGTCAACATGCCGCTTTTTGGTTTTTACTTTTAATTTATTCATCTGGTTGATGAAGATGTTTTTTTTCTCCATTAATAGTGAAGACATATATGATATCATCTTCATGTGTTCTTGTTTATTTTAGATGAAGATCCACTCTCCGTCACCCCACAAGCAGGTTCCTTCTAAATGTAACGACTACTTCTTCAACTACTTCACTCTCGGAGTGGTGCGTAAGCTCGGCTCATTTGTTTGCATTATTTCGTATTCATGCAGTGACTTTCTTTAAGGCTTTTCATTGACTTTAACTTAAATTAAGTCCTAGTTTGTTTTGATGCCACATATGTTTGTATTTTATAGAATATCAGCTGTAATGTTGGCCATTGAGTTTGTTCAGTGTGAGGTGAAGACATTACAGAATAGAAGTCTGTGGTGAAGCTTAGTTTGTTACTGCTGATGACGGCGAGGAGCTCGAGATGCAGCTATTGGAGGTGGGGTCGTACGAGGCGTTTCTCCATAGTTGGTGTATTTTACCTACAGAGGACGATGGTCGGCACGCCACTAGTTTGGAGAAACAGACAAGAGTACGAGCAAGGGAGCGAATTAATGTATTGCTGTGGACAACCTAAAGAAATCTATATACCATATTTACAATTGGTTCTCCCCTTGCAGTCGGCCCTATCTGACGGGTCTTTATATCTTTGCTCTCCTCAGCGACCAGACTGCTTTAACAAAAACACTAGTTTTACCTCCTCCAGATCAGGTTCTCCAAACTGAAGGCATGCGGATCACCATCTACTGTAAGAACAACCCCACTTCATAGAATCCTAAATTATCCCTTTTGAATGTCACATTTTCAGTTGATGGATAATAAAAAACTTAATTTAATTTAATTGTATATACAGTGGTTACGGAAAGTATACAGACCCCTTTACATTTTGCACTTTTTGTTTTATTGCAGCCATTTGTTAAAATCAAAAAAGTTAATTTTATTTCTCATTAATGTTCACTCAGCACCCCCGGAGTCTGAATACTTATGACTATGTGATATTTCAGTTTTTCTTTTTTAATAAATTTGCAAACATTTCAGTTTTTTCTGTCAAGATGGGGTGCTGAGTGAACATTAATGAGAAATCAAATGATTTTTTTAGATTTTATCAAATGGCTGCAATGAAACAAAGAGTGAAAAATGTAAAGGGGTCTGAATACTTTCCGTTCCCACTGTACATCAGTGTGCACTTTGCACTGCATCACATGCTCGTTTTGGTTGGTGTGAAGTCTGTTTCAGTCACACTGCACTGAAACAGACGGTCAGTTGGTCTTCAGATCTTCTGCACGAGAAGCTGAAGCATCTTCTCTAATGCTGCCTGGTACTAATGAACGGTTGTTGGGATGCGTCTCCTCGCCCCGCTGTTTGTAGTAAATAGGACTGATGAGCTGTATGAATCTTAATGTTTGTGTTTTCTTATTTTTTCAGGATATCCTGTTTGACTCTGCAACTCACCTGGTTAAGAAGTTTGTCCTCCACACCAACTACCCCGGCCATTACAACTTCAATATGTAAATATCGTTCTGAGCAGTTACTTGTTTCTGTGTCAATGTGCCATGTGGTGAGAGGGTAAAGCTACTTTGTGGCCTGTGTGCAAACTTAAAGTGAACCAACTCAACTGTAAAATATACAATTTACAATCAAGAATGAATAGAAACATCATATAAAAACTCCTAAATCAAGCTACATCCTACCTGTTAACAGCTAGCGAGAAAATATGGGCAACGGTGCAGGAATAATATATCCAAAAAAGGTATATACTGTGTACTCTTCTTTCAGCCATCTGCTTGTTAACTGAAATACTGTTAAAAAAAACATTATATATATAATCTCCAGTAATCAAAATGTACCCAGGTTAACATATTTAGTCCTTAGAGTCAGAGAGTGCAGTGAAGGCTGCACATGACATGATTAGAGAATGTAATGTATATTTTACTGAATTCCTGTTTATTGGTATCAAATAATTGTTATACTTGATGGAAATCAACTGAACCGCTGCAACCCTAATACTGCACCATTTATATCAGGGGTGGTCACACTTTTTCAGCATGCGAGCTACTTGTAATGTGACCAAGTCAAGACGATCGACCGAGGGGGGGGAGAAAGATGCAAGGGGCGGGCCAATTTATTTTTATGTCATGCGATCTACCAATACTACGCCGCGATCGACTGGCAGGTCGCCGCGATCGACGTATTGAGCACCCCTGATTTATATGTAGTCATCTGCATCCAGAACTGATATAAAGTTATCTATCTCTTATACCCCTAGTAGCTTCTCTGCACTTTGTTTAATTTTCTGTGCTTTTGATTATCTCCTTTCTGTCATCGCAGATATCATCGATGTGACTTTAGGATTCCACTCGTCATAAAGAAAGGTACGACACTCATCAGTCATACGTCTCTCAAAAAGTAAACCGTGTGTGTCTCAGTGGGAATGTTAGGTTTATTTGTCATAATCCTCTCATCCAGTTAATCTGTGTTTGTGTCTCCAGACGGAGCCGATTCTCAGACGGAGGACTGCATGGTCACGACCTACAGCAAGGTAAGTTACACACAGCATGTATTTGTCCACAAGGTGGCGCTATGGCAGGGCTGTAATGGTCTGCTAAGGTGTCTTTATCAGTGAGTTCAGCTTTCTAATTTGGCCTCTACCGCCATATTAGAGTAAACATTGGTTTCATGTCCATCAAAGCTGGATTTAATCTGTTTTCTACTGTGTATAGTTATCTTCTGATGGTACTGCAGAAGATGTCATTTAATTAACGTCTTGTGATATCACTTTCATCCACTGAAAACAAACAATAAATGTGTCCTTCACTACACCGATTGAAATATGCTCTGTGCCACCAGAAACAGACGTTCTAATTACACCCACGGTCTGGCTGTTGTTCCCTTTCATAAACCTTTTGTGTACAGGTCCTGGGACCTTGTGATTCAGGGTAGTAGATGAACAATACCTATTAATCTACTGCCACAGAAGTTGTCTCTTGAATTGTGCGTTAACTTTGTTGTTCCTGTGTCAGTGGGATCATATTCAGGAGCTGCTCGGTCACCCGATGGAGAAACCTGTCGTGCTCCACAGGTACAGAAACATGCTCCTGCATCTACACCGAAAAAACATTATTCTAAATGTGTCCCCAAAGATAATTAGTCTGCATATTTTTGTTGTTGTTGGTTTACAATTATAAAATTCAAGCTGCAACATTTCTATAGCAAACTTTTTTTTGGAACATTATCCAAATGAGTATCTGCTCTCATCAGATGTTTGTGTTTAATAGATCCTCATCAGCCAATAACACCAACCCCTTCGGCTCGACCTTCTGCTTCGGACTGCGGAGGATGATCTTTGAGGTCAGAACACCGTAACATTACTTCAATTCAGTTTATTTTGAATAGCCCAATATTACAAATTCTCCTCAGAGGGCTTTACAATCTGTAGACATACGACGTCCCTGAGTTTTAACCTCACAACGGATCAGGAAAAACTCCCAAGAAATAGAAAAAAAACCTTTCACGGGAAAAACAGGAAAAACTCTTCAGGAGAGCTTAGTGTGTACAATATGTGTGAAACCATACTTTATGTTACAATATTCAATCCTGATTTTATTTGGTGTCACTCTATTTAATAATGGAGTTAATACTACAAACTCCACAATACTGGGGACATCAACACTTCTATTACAAATATACTAGTATACACTAAGTCAGTCAATTATTTTTCCGTCATCCAATGTCATGCTGCATGTAGCAAGTAGTTTGTTACCTTGCTGAGAAGTTGACGGTATGCAGCCTGTCGGGAACGTTGCCTCAGACCTCCAGTTCATCACACTGCAAACATTTAAACAGTGCAATGATTTATAAGCGGGCTGTAGGCTCAATCACCACTGCATCACCTCGTATGGCGGCAGATGCTGACTATCAACACATTTATTTTATTTAACATTGTAGCCGCTCACTTACAGTAATGGAAGTGGTTTTCTTTTTTAATTGCAAGTGTTCCAACAATGTACCATGCAATGTGGATAGCAATTCTGAAACTGAAATTTGTTAGCAACGATAATACAACAAAAGTGCAAACTCAAAGGTCAGACGTGGACCAGAATGTAATTTATTTCATTTTCTTGCCTGCAATCTTAATTTATATATAGTTTTGCCGGAGGTGATTTTCATTGTCATTGTGCAGAAGGTCAATTAGATGGCATTTATTACTCTATAAATAATGCTGGTATCTCATACTAAGAGACACTTAAAGATATGACCTAAACCAAAGTCTGTATTTAATAATTCATTGTGTAAATGGAACTATGCCTCAGTTTGCTTGAAACTGTATTTTTTAAACAAAGCCTTGGATATTGTTTGATCTCTGTAGTTTTTCCTGAATATATTTTGTGTGTAATCCATTGTAAGGCATACTTTCTCCACCCCTCTTCCTCAGGTGATGCAGAATAACTACATAGCATCAGTGACCCTGTATGGTGCTCATCGGACCACAAGTCAAGCTCAACCTCAGCCCAGCAGTAGTTCCCACTGAACATGTTACCAGAACCACATCCCATTACCGCCTGAGTCTAGTACCCTTGCTGACCGGACCCAGAGCCAGATTCATACCGAGCAGACCTAACCCATACCGAGTTCAGATGCTACTCATTGAACAGACTCTAGAATCCTGAATATCACCAGTCACACGTGGTACTTAGCAACTTTCCCTGGTGGGTCCTAAGACGTACTCTCCCAATCAGACTCACCCAGTCGGCATAGTGAACCCAGCCCAGACTTTCCCAGGAACCAGGATCCAGTGACGTGGTCGCAGTGCCGAACCACTGATGCTTCTCAAAATGATGGGTTGTATGTCTCGGTTGTGTGGCAACATCATGCTGGTGCTGCAAACTTGACATGCTGAAGAAAATCTATGCTCAAGTAGAGCCCAGCTGTTTCCCGTTAGCCCAGAACCACAGAGGAACACTTTGTCCAGACTGCACTTTGGACCGCATGGTTCCACCAGTAAGATGCACTGGACAATAACATCCATCACATTGTGGTGAGAGGATCAGCATTTAATTATCATCTGCAACACATCTCTATGTAAACTGCTGTGGCCAAAGTCTTGAAACAAACTCTTGCTAAACCATCCACCAACTACACTGCCAGCTCAACCAGTACCGCCTGTCTTCCTGCCACAGCTTCAGAACCAGGCCCGACTGGCTCCATCGAAACCCGGACACGTTTAAAAATGCAAGCACCAAACCCGCCCAGCCCAACCAACACATTGGACGCTGCAGGAGACTTTTTTTTTAACCAGAAAAATGTGAAAATCCAGATTTTGTCTCCCTCTGGGTTTGTGGCACCGAACACGTCCACACTGGCCGGACAGAAATGCCGTCACCACATCGTCGCCCTCTGAAACGGTCCTACTCAGCAGTCTTCCGACTTTCTTCAGTACACAGCCGTCAACCTTATAACCCACCACAGCTGCTGTTATTTGCAACTCGAGATGTTGACGCGACACACACACGCACTCAGATTAATGAGCATCGGCATGTGTTGGCTGCTGTTTTCCAACAGACTTTAATTCAAACACAGGCAGATAATTAGTCCCTTCAATATGAGAGCAACATGTATTTATAATACAAGAAAGCCGGTTTATCTTTTTTTCTTTAAAGTGCAAAACGAACATGGAGACATGCAGGCATGACACAAGGAGTTGCATGAACTTGGCAGATGCTTTTGAATGAGAGGAAACTTATTATAAGCACAAACTGGCAACCTGTTGTTTATTTGATCCTGCATGTCGTGAGGGGCAAAGACTCGTTTTATTGTTCTTTGCCCGGCTTCATTCATTCACACCACGACCATTTTTTACTTGACCGGTTCATTGCACCCCCAGAGCTCACGCTTACAGAAGACAGGTCCTCCCATGCTGCATTGTGCATGCAGTCCTATGTTACATTCATCTCCTTATTCCTACATCTGTTGATGCATCACAACTCATCCCTCAGCAATGTCTGCATTTATTGTTGAATTGCCAAACGCTTCAGCCAAAGACAATTTAGGATGATTTCATTCGATCAGCGGATATCACTGTAGTCTCTTTTCTCTACACCTGTCCACTGGAGAGGGTCTGTCTCCCTTTTCCTGTGTTGTTTAGGTCAGACCTGCACATTGCAGTCATTGCCGTGGTAACGCCTCGAACTTCAGCTCCTGGTCTCTGTAGCGGCTGGCGGTAATTACACGAGCCGTGAATAGCAGACTTGTGCGTGTGTTTTGAAACCAATCGGCCCGTCTTTCATCCGGTGTTGGTTCCAGCCAGAGACGCATAGCTTTAGTCGGAGTCTCTTGTACAGTTGTTGTCAGAGCTATAATTTAATGAATTGCTCTGTGAATTAATTACATTTAAACCCATTGATAAAATGGGTTTAACCATCATTCCTTCGTCATAACATTTGCTTCCTTCCAAATGCCTGAACTTGGAATATTTTTCCTCCGTAAGCATTTTAATAAACGGTGTATTACTTTGAATACACACATTCTCTGTTATTGTCCATTGATAGAAATGTTAATACACCTTTTTTTATTGTTTACTATTGCTGAATGTTATGGTTGCCTGCATCGGCTCGTCTGCAGGCATCAGAGTTGAAGTCGGGATCGTACGCGTGTTGAGAGCAGCGTCCAACACCAACGTCGCCTGAAGAGGGATTCCAGTAGTTTTAAGATAGGCAAGGAGATATTTAGTTTTCTGACAAGTTTGTATATCGAGCAGCTTAAAGTGAGTAACGCGTTCAAACTGGCTTCACTGGCATTTCATTATGTTTCTATGAATGTTCGATGTTTGGTTGAAACAAATTGCATCACAGTGAGTTAGCTTGCAACCAGCAGCATCCACAGGAAATAGCCAAACAACTTCTGATTCATTATACATTATAATAGGAATCGAGACTTTTACATTGAATGAATATGCTTTATTTACAGTCCTATTTGCTGTGGTTTCTTACCATACAGAAGACCGTGAGCAGACCTAATTTAAGAGCAGCTGAAGAGATTACTTTGTGTAAAACCAGGTAGTGGCTGTTCTGAGAAATGATTTGTTTTATATGTGCTCAGGCTCTGAGACGTCAAGCTGATGTACAAATGCTGTAAATAGTTGAGTGCTCTTAGTCTAGTTTATCTACACAATCTTATTGACTCGGCAATGAGACAACTGACTCGGGCTGAGTGTCTCAATAGTTCCTCCTCAAACTGACTCATCAACAGTGTGTGTCGACCTCCAGACCACTTGGTGTTGAAACAGTTTATGGTGAAACGATCAGGCTGCAGGTCCACAGAAGTCCTGGGTCCCAGTAGAGAGCATCAAGCTCTGCTTGAACTGCGACTGCAAGGTGTTACATTTCAACGCACAGAAATATCTTAAAATAAAATAAGCTCCATATGTACAGGCAGGGAAAACCTCACATCTTGACTGGAGGTGAGCTGGTGTATTGGGAGTCTAGCATTGGCATGTTGCTAGATTTCTACTTGTTTACACTACAACGTGGGCTTGGTTGGCTGAATCCAGACTGTGTATGGGGATTGGGATTCAGGAAGCATGAGATATGTATGTTTTACAGTCTTATACCTGGATACCCACAAGCTATAGCTAATGTTTTAAGATGAATCCAACATATAAACTTGTGTTCTTGAGCTCCGGGTTCAAGATGTTCCAGAACAATGGCTGTCCGCTAATGTCTGAAGAACTTCACGCAGATCCTGCTCTGGTTTATCCACATGAGTTCAAAATGGAAACCAATGTATTATAATTGTGCAGGTAAATACGAGAAGATCAATGAAACACCAACTGCTGAATATTGTGCCTCATCTCCCTCCAAGCCTGTCTTTGACTTCCGTTTCTATCACGCGTGTGCACGTCCGTCCTTTTCGGGTCTGTTTGCTTTTTTATTGACCTTAATGTTTTTGTAGACTACTGATTTCAATGTGTGTTAATAACACCGGACACATGGAACAGTGCGTGTCCACAAACCGTACAAGCTTATAGTTAATGAGGAATACATGATCTCAGCAATGCAATTCTTCTGAAGGAGAAACTTTCCTCGTCTTCCTCCACAATATAAATCGGGTATTTCCCCCGAAAGATATCGGCGCTAATTTGAGTTTTGCTCCTTTGGAAGCCAAAAATGTGAAGAAACAGAAACAACGGGGGCAGCAGGGAATTAACCAAGATTCTTGTGAGGGATCATTCATACATGCTCTGATTTTAGAGAAACTGAGCCCAGCACAATAAACATTATATAATTCACTTACAAGAAAAACAATTCATATTAATCCAGTGTTGGTTAACTACCAGCAGTACTACCTGCTGGTAGTTAATCTCCTTAAAACTCAGGTGGATTTATCACTTTCTTGATCGAAAATGTTAAGCGAGATAAAAAAGTGAAAAACCTCTGTCTTCGTGACTTTTAAATGGCATTGGTTTTTTAAAATCTTATTTCATTGAATGCAAGAATTCACGATTGTCGTATCAGGATCATTGTAATTAGTAATGGGCGGTAATGGTATTTTCATATTAATGCTTTGTTTGTTCTGTTCTTGGTATCATTTATTCTGTTTCCAATCTCTCGGATGCTCCTCAGAAGAGGTTTTTTGTGGGATCAGTACATTGCAAACCCATTTCTGGAAGTGGGAGAGTTTTACTAGAAAAATGCTACATTTATTTATTTTGAATACTATAGCTTTGTGTATGAAGAATAAGTACATTTATTCAGCATGTCCACTGACAAATGGCAATAACATGACTGTGGTGCAAAGAGAAGGATTAGGTTGACTGATATCGTTGCTCCACCAAAATACGTTTGACTGCATATTGATGACTCTGTGTAATCTCTGAACAACTCCAATGCGAGACGTGGACTATCATTAAAGCAAATGCCCACTATTCATTGACGTCAAAGTTCATTTTCTGTGTGCAACAGGATATGAAGAAATAAATAAAAGTGTGATTGTGTAAAAGACTGAGGCTTTTATCGCTTAGTTTGGGCAACCTTGAAACTCTTATTTGGTAAGTACTGTATGTTATAAACATGTTGTACTAAAGTAAGTATAATGTGTAAAATAGAAGTATAGTATATTACAAAATAATATAAACGTGTGTATATATATATATATATATATATATATATATATATATATATATATATATATATATATATATATATATATATATATATATATATATATTAGTGAATAAACGGGTATTTCCATGGAAACATGCAGGTAGAATAAACAAATGTCCATTGTATACGGAAAGAAAATAAACAATGTTGGTTATCATGGATGTAACTATACTTATTATCTATAAACTATAATGGGTTATCCATTTGAATAATGGGGAATTATGTGTAAAGACACTATAGTGAGTCAGCAATGTAAAATTAGCTTTGTATGATCAGAACAAGATTACAGTAAATGCAAACAAACATTGTAAGAGTCAATTTTGTAATGTTTACATACATAAATATGATACTCAGAGGTAGATTTCATATCCGTACACACAATATAAAATCTCCAGGGAGACAACATAAGTAAATGTTGGCAGAATCTTACCAAATTATGAAAACAAAATACAGGCCTATTTAGTAGCATGAGTATATATGAGTGATACTATTAGTTATATCAATTAAAACTGTCCAAAATTCTTTGTTTCCAATGTGGATTATATCACAAGGAGTCTTGGAGAGAGGTCACAAGAAGGTCCAAAGCCCACATGTCAGGGCACAAGTCATCAAGTCATTCATTCACAACCAGATGTGTCTCTATGCATTTCTGCTCCTAAGGAATGTAAATGCTCGTAAAACCAAAAATGTGGAGTCATAAAACCTTGTAGCCTGAAAGGTTTGAGTATCATGATTGACGTTTTACATTGAGTCTGTCCAGGCTCGTGGTGAATTGAGTCCAGTTGGATATAGTTCATCAGTTGTATCTTTCCTCAGTTGACATTCACTACAAACACATTATAAGATAGTCATCAAACAAAGTATGTCCAGAATTAGTCATAATAAAGTATTTGTATAGTATGTCGATAAAAATGTCACGAAAAAGTCTGAGGCTATTTCTCATTTCCAGATTATGTGCGTCCTCAATTTCTTGCTCCTTGAACCCATCTCCATCTCGAAGGATATCCCAGTTCCTAAAAAAAGGAGTTGGAGTGAGCAAGGATGGAGGATTGCGAGGTGTCTTGTGGGGGGAGCTATGAGCGAGGATACACAAAAGTATCCTTTGAGGAAGAGGCACCTGTAACTATAAAACATGACATGCAGCGAAATGATTTCAACCCTCTCTACAGATGCAACGGTTCCTTTTGGTGTTCACAAGTTGTATTTATTCATGATGAGAGGGTTCTGAAGAATTATACAGAAATAAAATAAAAATCACACAAACAATATTTTTGTAGCATTTAATAAGTGCGTTCACATAAAAGTGCACGTGACTCCTCAAATGTCTGTCGCAAACATTAACTCACGGTTTGGTGTGTGCTGGTTCCCATGTTGTCTTTGTTGTCTCTTCAGGGAACAGATAAACTAACTGTGCATTTGTACCTCAATCCGGCTCAATGGAGTGAAGAACATCTCTTTAAGGTGAGAACCGTAAACACTCTCTCCCAGTCCTGGCTGTCCACACCAGTCTGATGTCAGACGGGGTTAAACCAGCTAACCACGTGTCAGTTATGTTTTCCTCATACAACAAACAATTACAACACAATACATTCTGAAGATTACACATTCGATGGTCTTCTCACAATCACGGTCATGCTGCCTGTACGTGCGATCACACAGATGGGCTTCGGTCGCAAAAGCCCAAATTATCTTCACTTCCCTTATTGAACAATCTGAAGCACATTAGAGCAATGCCAATTCATTTCCTCAAAGACAATCTACCATCTTGGATAAAGTCTCATACGACTCAACTGTGCTTTTGAAGACACAGCGAGCCTTTCAAGTTGGCCAACAATGCTGCTTTTGAACCATTCTGTCCTCACTGGGGCTCTTGCAGATCCCAATGGGCCTTGCAGAGTCACTCATGCATGATAAACACCTGCTTGTCGCCATAATCCTTCTCTTCTCTCGCCGTTTCTCCCATCTTATCCTTCCACTTAAAGGGCCAGGACGTCTGCCGCGTCCTGTTGTGACAGCTCAGTCTGGGGTCGTGCAGGAGATTCCACATGAGCCAGATCTGAGGAACACTGAGGCTGTGGACAACCATGAGCTCCCTGTAAAAACAGGGGTCAAACGTCTGAAGGTGGGGTGCTGCAGATGGCCGGGGAATTCCAAAGGTCCGAAAGCCCTGGTGACGTGTTGGTTTGACGCCGATCAGCTGGAGGCACATTCCTAGAAAGACGTCATCAATGGGGAATAACTCCACCTGGAATTGAAGCAAATCATTGTTAAGCAAAACAAATTTAAAAACAGACATACAAGCATATTAAAGCTGTCAATTGTGTAAGTACCTGTTGACAGGCAACGCTGAGTCTCCGAGCCGTATGTCCCGACATAACAAACCCTCCTCCTCCGGCATAATTTGGGTACAAACCTCCTCCATAAACAAACTCTGGCACAAAGTATTTGGAATTGCGCCTTCGAATTGGTTTAGCATGGATAATAATATCACCCACAAACAGATCCTGGTCTGGCTTTTGACCTTGTAGCATCTCTAGTATATTCTCCACATTAACATAAACATCAGCATCGCCCTTGAAGATGAATCTGTATGAAAAGAGATAATTGGAAAAGCATCAGATTAGTCGCATAAGACCAAGAATCAGATACACTCTTGATTCAGGCTTGCAAACACTGACTTGACATGAGGACAGCTGCTGTTAACCCATTTCAGAAAATGTGTTTCTTTCAGCGTCAGGTTGAAGAAGGTGTCCTCAAAGTCCCAAAGAAGGATATCCCCAAAGGTTTGACTCTCGTAGGTCATGAGCCGATCCCAGAGAGGTAGAGCAGTCCGATTCCTGGGAACCCCGAGCAGGAAAACCGTCCGGATGGACACACCATCTTGAAAGAGTCCCTCTTTACCCCAAGTCCGACGTACCACCTAAACATAAGAGAGTGCAGAGAGGAAGAGATAAAGAAATACAATATTTGGTTAAAGGTGTGTTAATCTTGTGACAACCCTCCCTGCCTGTTAGTTTGTGTAGGTGTTTTCCCCAGAGGGAGTGAAGGTGTTCTTGGTATTGGTATGGGGAGGGGGGGAGAGACAACCTCAAACTAAGGCGGAGCGATATGGCCAAGATCTTTTCACGATACAAGTTATTTAATGTCTACATGTATCACAATATATAATCTTGTGTTAATTGAATACTCTCATTTAATTAAGAACTTTAGTGGAAAGTAATCATCATTACTAATATTACATTTTAATGAGTTTGTGCTTGTTAATATCAATTTAGACACATTAATGTGCATCATGACAGCTCAACAGAAGAAAAAAATTTGACTGTATGAAATGTCGTCAGAAAGTAATTCACTTATATTAATATGTGTTCACACACTTGGGGGAAGCGTGTTAGCAAACAATAATATATGTACTCAATGAGCAGATGCAGAATAATATTCTCATTTGTCTGAGACATATTTATCAAATGTAAGTCTAATATTCACTGTACTTGTGTCTCTAGATTTGGTCTACAGCAACTGAAGGAACCCTCAGGCTCTAGAGTGGCTGAATGCTGCACTGGGTCCGTCAGAGCACAATGGGTTTATCAGAAGGCAGCTGCTGGCTGAGGTTATGAACACTGAGAACACAGAGTGAACCAAACAGCTGGAGAAACCAAATCAACAAGCTTTCAGATACACAAAATAGCCTGGGTGAAAAATACAGTCTAATTTCTAGACAGATTCACAGCCAATTTTACCAGTTACAAATATTTGTCTGGCAAAGGCCTTTATATAACATGTTTTATTTTACCTGACGTTTATCAAAATCCGCAGGGACAGATTTCACCGCAATGAGCATGTAGGGGGCAGTGGAAGTCCCTTTACTTCCTCCGTTACTTCCTGCTTCTCTTCCTCCTTCCTCCTCCGCTGCTGCTCCAACGTGACATTTCTCTGGCTGGTCGATGAGCAGCTTAAAGTTTCTGTTGTCCTTTTCTCTCAGATAGCCCTCAAAGTCAAATGGTGGCAACGTAGGCAGAGGCTTAGCGGTCGGCACAGCGCTTTTCCGTTGAGACTTCCCCTTATATTTGACCTGATGTTTGGGCTTGGCCTGCGGAGGTTTGGCCTTGGCCTGAAGTTTACAGGGAGGCAGCTGTGGCTCTGACGGGCTAGATGGGGTCTGCTGCTAATTAGGAAAAATGATATGAGACAAAAGATGGAGGACATTTCTGAGAGCAACTTTCTGATAGCAAAAACTTGTAATCTTAATGAACATATCAAGTGTGATGTTCAAAAGAAGTATACAACCTAAACATCTACAATTACCTTCAACACCATCATCATCCTTTCTGTTTACGAGGCTTCATGTTCATCTCTTCAAGGTTTATTATACAATGTGTTGGACCCTCTGTGGATCAGTACACACATACTGTACATTGATGCACTCTGCACACGCAGTATACGTATCCACATAGCACACACTGTACAGTGCTCTGACACTGGTTGTAGGTGAGAACTGCCCTAATCTTACTAACGAGGACAAGACTAAACATAGATGAACCCCTCAAGGTCAGCACATCACATCCAGTCGTCCTCATCCAGTTTCACTGATTTGTCACAGGATTTTCTTGACACATCGTCCATCACAGTCCTTGCCACCTTCACCCACGAGTGCAACTATCATGTCTCACAGCAATTACCCTCTAGTTGCTTAATGTGCATGTCTGCTGTTTGGTGTTATCTTTGCGTGCCTCCATTATCATTATCCCTATTTTACATTATGAAGACACTTTTGTTCTGATACCTACATGCAAACACACAAACAGTCATAAGTTGAACCAGATCAACTCATACCCCTGGAGACTCCTGGCCTGCTTTGGCTGTGCTCGAGCCTAGCAACGTCCTACTGGAGCTGGTAGAGCCATGGATCTCCAGCTTCCACACCTGCATGTCCCACCCAGAGGAGAGCACGACCTGGAAACATGGATGGACATGATTGGACATGGGAATTGAAATACTTGAGTACTTTTTTTTAAACTACCCTGTCTTGTGATTGGTTCTATCCTTACCTGGTGGGCATAGAGCAGCAGACAGAACAACACGAGTAGCAGCATTGTGCACAACACATCTGCCTTCACGTGGAGGATTCTTCTCAGTGTCACCATCTTCAGGACAGTACTGAACAGGAATGCAGTGCAATGGGGCCGGAGCAGTTCAAACAGCTCTGCAGACCGGCCCGGGGTTTGCAGGCAACTGCAGAACTTGAGGAGAAGAAGTGGAGACTTTAACCGTTTGTTTGTAAAGACTCCTCTCACTGGATGGTCCAGCATGTCTGGCTCCATCCTCCCCTTCTCCTCAGACACCAAAGGGTAGAGGCACTTTGGACATCATCAACAACAACAACAACAACAACAACAACAACAACAACAGCAACAACAAGACATTTCCATAGCTTTGATGCTCCCTGTTGCAAAGAACACATTATTACTTGTCCCTTCCCCCGTTCATCTGTCCTCAGGGTGCACTGCCCAGGAAGCTATTGTTAAACCCTCTCACATTTGTTCTCATATAATAAATTATCCTCCTATTTTAATGCAATATACATAGCCGATCATCTACTTCCTCTGAACTTCTGAACATTACCTGCTTCATATCACCTCGAAGTTATAACCAGAACAAGTAATAAAATTAGAATAAAATTAATCCAAGACGTTGTTTTTTGCTGATAAATATCAACACGTATTTGTTTTAATTCCCATCATTCATAACTCAGAAGGGGGAGTGTCTTATGTAAGGGAGAACAAGGGTACCAACTCTCTTTCTCGAAGAACACCGTGTCCAAACGTCCATGCCATTGGCAGACATCCCTCAATAACGCCCTGTTATATGATTATATCTAATCAAAGCTATTTATTTTAGAGCACTTCACACAAGCATGACGTCAGCGTCGCAAAACTTCTAGCGCAATCTAGTCAGAAAGTCGCCTGTGATTTCTCTACAAAACGCAACATATTCCGCGTGTTTTTACACCAGCAGCAACACGCCCGTCTGATTTTATAACTGTAATTAATACGAAGTGTTCCCATGTTCATGCAAAGCCATTCAAACTTACCAGGCGAGACGGAAGAGGACTTCAAACTGAAAACATCTGTGCTGATGTGTGAAACTGCAACACAGACTCCGCTTTGCACCGACACACACAAAGACGGACCCACTGAGGGAATATGAGATGGTTCATGTCCTTGTGTGTCTGTGCGTGTGCGTATGCGTGTAAGTGTGAGTGTGCGTGTGTGTGTGTGTCTGTGCGTGTGCGGAGGGGAGGTTAGAAATGTGACTTTGCTCTCTGCCCGTCGTCTCCCCGCTACACTCATAGTTGCCTTCAAGTACTGCAGGGAATATACAAATATGCACCGTCAACGGAATACCTACAAGTCTAGACAATTCTGAACTCTTTTTTTGTAATAATAAAATGAGTGACTTTTTTCGGGTTATCATCTCTATAGAAAAGTGACAATATGTGCTCTAATCAAACAACAATCTGTAATTGTCAGGGGCCCTGGTCATTTTCTGTCATTCAAAGAGACACGTCAACTGGGAAGAGACTCGCAATTGCCACAGATACCTCAATTATTTTAGAATTTGTTTATATACACTTTGCTTGCTTGCTGCAACAACAAACATAGATTAATAAACTGTCTATCCATATATTAATCAATACGCGATTACTCAACACTTACGATATGCAAAAAGACTAAAAGACCACATAAAAGGTAACAACCACAGACACAAATTGGCCCGAGAAAGACACACAACATGACCATGAATAATCTTAATTATATGGAAAAACATCCAGAGAAGAAGAAAAAACTACTAAAATATCCAAAACAGAGAGACAAAGAAGGCTATACAACTACACTGTCTGTGTATGTGACCCATAGAGGAGAGGTGGTGGGTATGTTGCATGTCTGGACCCAGTGGCCCACTGTTTCATAATCCGCCCATACCTATAACCTGAGTACAAAACACATTGGAAATTAAATGTAATCAAAATGGCATCATTATTGGTAAGAGAGCATTAACACGGTGTGCATCACAAACCACCGGTCTGTCAATCCAAAGTATCAACAATATTGGAATTCATGAGCCAGTATTCAAATGAACAAGCAAACCAGGAGAACCTGAACCCAACATCTTCATCCTTCAGCCAGACCACGTGAATTAAAAAGAGCGGAGCGACTTGAAGCCAGATGCCAACACAGCAACTCGGGAGGATAAAGACAAGAGGAGAGGAGATGAATACATAAAGCTGCAGAGTGTGGATATCTGAATACATAATTAGTCATTTCTGTTTCTAGTTTGGGGCTAAAAGGAAGTCAGAGATTAAGACCAGCTAGATATGTATTGCTAGGTCAACCATTAAGGGAAAGCGCACATAGACGAGCAGCACGAGCAGCACGAGTGACAGTAACTTACGACTACGGACTGCGTCTGTACTGAACCAGCAGAGCCTTGTGAACATGTGTGCATCCAATCAGAACTACACTGAAAGGAGGAAGGTTTAGGTTGGAAAAGCGGAAAGTACGAAATGAACATTTCTGCTGGATTTAGGTAATGGCACAACTTAATTGACAAATAAATTATGTTACAACAATAGAAGAGCCTGGACAATATGCAGCATATACAGCATGGCAGATGCATGTTCAAAAAGTGGAGGCCACATGTTCCCAGTTCATTATAATGTTCCCTCCGGATTGGTGGGTCAGTAGCCACACTTTGTTCAACCCGGCTGAATCGTAACTTACCAGCAGAGATCAGATTCAAAGGAAACCTCAAGTACGCACTTTTAATATGCAAGATCATTTAATAATAGTTTCTGCCACGGACACAATTATACATTTACAATCTCTGTGTTCTATCTACAGACAGCATTGGTCCTCTGTGACATGCATCATTCATCATTCAAAGCATTTTCTTTGGCTCCAAACGTCACACAAAGACCATCTGAGCTGTTCCACACAACTATCAGGATTCGGCAGCATGACTCTGTACCTGAGGAGCTGCTCCAGCTGTGTTCCCTCTAAACATCACTCTGTCGGCTCCGCTAAACAGTCATGGGGCCGATCCAGCAGATACTTACATTTTCCTAAAACCCTTGTGTCTCAGTGGAAATAGTTTCTTCCCTGAAGTTTATAAGTGTCTTAGACAAATATGCAACGTCTAGTCCACTGAAAGGCCGTTATGTTTCACTCGAAATGCCATCAGTTTTGTTTTGCATGAGTTTTAGACGGCAGTCAGATCGATGTGTTAAAACTAACTTTTCTGCAGCATCTCTGTACTCTGAATATGTTGCAATGCTTTAAAAGAAAGTTTGAGGGAAGCACTCCACGTCCTCTTTGGATACAGCTGAACTCTCACTGCACTAACTTAGACGACAAGCGCACTAAGCTGCCAGGCAACAAGGATCCATTAAGACTACAACAGTTTCATGTCCTTGTGTGTTGTCGTCTCATCGTTCTGGGGGAAGTTTTCTGCTGGTGCCGTGCTTGAAATAGATACGGTTCAACTCTACAGTATATATATATAGTTGTGCGTTGTGCTTTTCAATCTCTTCGTCCATTCCACCCTCAGGAAGATGCAGTGCCAGCTTTCATGATCCTGAAGAGCGTGTTGATGTTATTGCTCTTGATGGCGTCTCGGCAGGCAGAGATCACTTGGTTCTTGGGCTTGCCGACTGAAGGTGAGGAGGAATAGTGACAGGCAGATTAATATGAGGAAACAAGGCAGGTGTGCAGGTTTGAACAACACAAGGGGAAACGCCTGTCAGCTTCTTAGCGCTGTTAGTTAACATTCGATAAGGAAATCCTTCTTAAAATGCTTGTTTTGTTGTATTCTTAAGGATCACCCTATATACTCTGTTATGTATAGTAGTGTGATTGTTATGATTCTTAACAGCTGGGCGAACAATAAATACAGGGTCCTGACTGAAATTAGCTTGTAATGATCACACACACACACACACACACACACACACACACACACACCTCTGAGTCTACCAGCCTGCTGTATGGCCTGGTTGACAGCCTTGAGACATACAAGTAATGCATTGTGGTTGTTAGAGAGGAATTTATACTCGTTGATCAGATCCCTATTCAGGTCGTACAGCTCTCTGTAGCGCTTCTTCATCGTGGTCCTAAAGAGGGCGAGGGAGAACATCACAGATACAGTATGAGGGAAAGGAAGATATTTATTTATATATATATATATATATATATATACACGCAAATACCAATTGTTTTTTCAATACAAATAGCCTCTCGATTCCAAGATGACATTATCATGTATTTTTCCGGTACCTTAATCCTCCAGTAGCGGGCGGTGCGGTCGTAAACCCCCACAGTGCCATTGGCCAGGGCGTAGCCGAACCTGCTGCCATGCATATGGCACAGCGCCGTTACTGTCTGTCGGGAGAAGGACCGAGGCGAAACTAGTAACAGTGCAATGGTGAGTCCAAGCGTTATTGTGCGACTGTCCCTTGTACAAAACATAACTTAAAGTTTAAAAAACACACTATAGTATGGTTACTTTTGGTAACGATAGGGTGTCAAAACGTCGAGAAAAGTGAAACACATTGCATCCATTTACCTCGTTCTCAGTCATCTCAGACACAAGTTCATCCTCTTTGAATACTCTGATGTCAAAGTCCTCCGATCCGACTAGAAGCTGTAAAAACAATACAGCTGATGGAATTCATTTCAATCAAAAATGTTAATCATGTTAATATGAATGAATCTTTCATTTAACCAATGTCTAGATTTCAGAGACCACTGTTAACATTTTCAAAGTAGAGCGTGATGTCATGAACGGGAGAGAGACGACAAGAGAGCATATCAGGAATTACCTCATTGTTCCCATCCCCAGTGAAGTCATAAAGTACCACAGATCTGACATTATCGCCAGTCACCTAAAAACAAGACATTAATTCATTAATACATTCATTTAGTTGATTCAGACAAGGAGTTATTCAGCGTGAGAGGGAATGTTAGAAATTAGCTGGGTCTGCAGAGACGTAACATATGGAAATGTTTCGTTCATCAAACTAGTTACATTTTGGTGTCACAGCCTCATGAGTTGTGCATTGTATTGCTATTCAATTAAACCAGACTGCATTAATATTAAAATGTTGCTCTGATGTGCTTACTGTCATTGCCAGCATAGTCAAAACCTTGTAAAGTGCAGTTCCCTCCAATAATGGCAAGAGGTCTTGGGATGTTTCCGAGTTTCCCCAACACAATAGCGTTGGCTTCATCCGTCACCTACAGCCCCACACAGAAGAAACAGAAACAAGGTCCTTTGAGATGGAATACTGTACAACATGTCGACAGCTTGAACCATATTTACATTTTCTTTCTTCTCCATTTAAGTATTTAGTTCCACACAAACAGCATAGATGCAAAGTTGTTTTATATGATATTTTTTATTAATTTAAACTCATTAATATATTTTGGCTTCAATGGTTCTGCATTCATCTTAGTAAGAGTAAGACAACAGTAACATCACAGGGTCAGATTGGACAACACAACAGTACCTGGTGTTCAGCATGCCTGAATACAACTTGGGCTCTACGAAACTTAAGAATGTTTTACAAAATAATAATATTTCTTTTTATTCATTCATTCCACCCTCCATCAATATTGTATATATCGCAACTAGTAGTACATGATTTTATTGAGGAATACAATATTGTAACTTGGTTATTTATCATCTGGAAATATAAAAAATAACCAATACACACTTTTCATTCTTCCATTTTCTTTGACTTCAATCCCAGAAAGAGCTACCTCTTCAACCAAATGGTTTCCCTCCTCTTATTCTCAGTTCTACTCACCTCTCTGTAGAACATGTCAGCGTTGTCATGGACATCATAAGCCAGTAGGTTGGTCTGCAATCCCACCAACAGCGTATCCCCAGTGGTGTTTGGTCCTAGCGTTCCTGCCGTCAGACATGTGACTGCCTGGTTGATGTTGAGGAGCGAGATGTCAGAGTCTTGTGTGCTGTGGCTCAGGCGGTGGGCCACAGGTCTTTGACCACGAGCATGAGGGTTATGGAAAAAACCTAACAGAGAGAAACATTGAGTGAATTCAGAACATGAGGTGGAAACATATAGTGTACATGAATTATAGTAAGTAGAAGCAAGAAATGTATTCTATACTCAAAAGTGAATAAGTGCTGTAATGAACATAAGTCAAGGAGACAATTCGCCCACTCAATATTGTCTGATTTTAGACAAGTAAACACAAGTTCAGAATGTGGTCACTCTCTTTCCACAATGGTATGACAAGGCCACAGCAAAGGGATGTGTAAACAAATAATGGAGACAATCAAAGATGGAAGAATGCTCATAGACTAAGACAGAAACCTCACTCTGCCCTATACTGTCTGCGTAATACGAATTCAACAACATTATGTCTCCCTCACCTTTCCAGCCTGTGTGGCTGCAGTAAGGCATGGGTGGACTCCATCAAATTTCCCAACAGTCACCATGCGAGGGTTAATCTTGTGGTTCAGCTTCAGTGTGAATATAGGGACCAACATGGTGTCTCCTGTAGATCTTGACACACAGACAGGAACATGCACTTTAATGTGTCAGATATTTTAGGATAGCAATATGATAATTTAAGGACATGCGCTAAATAAGTTGGCATACGATACAGTGACGACAGCGCGTGGTTTTGCTTCACTAATGTAATTACAGGCTTTACCCCGGACGCCCAGCGGAGAATGCTGTTGCCTGGCAACAGCGAGAGGGAAGCTAAAGCTGTCTGTCTGGCTGAACTAATCTCACCGTCGTTTGCTGCTCAATATTGTCAACTACAGAGCACAAAGTGTGACTTTATAACAAACTGAAAGCTTTCTTTCCACTGCATGTTCAATTTGAAGCATTGAAAGGAAATTAAAATCGTTGATATTTGCCTTCATTGCCTCTCAAGTTACCTATCTAAGCTAGCCAACGTTACCGTCGCTGGTTCGATGTCGCCGGAAACCACTTATTGAGGTCGTAAAACCAACGAGCTCAATTGGGGAACCGTAACGTTGCCCATTCAATGTGTGCAATCTCACCTGGCCCCCACTTCAGCGGTTGTATTGCGGTTTGATTGAGCTAAGTAGCTAGCTGGATAGCACGACAACGCGATGATAGCTGACAGTCGGTTCCCTGACAAAAACTTATACTTCTTCTTCTTCTTCTTCTTCTTCTTCTTCTTCTTCTTCTTTTTCTTTTTCTTTTTCTTTTTCTTTTTCTTTTTCTTTTTCTTTTTCTTTTTCTTCTTCTTTTTCTTCTTCTTCTTCTTCTTCTTCTTCTTCTTCTTCTTATTATTTTTAGGCGGCATCCAAACTGGTGCATTACCGCTACCTACTGTCTTTCTTTGGTAACTAGAAATATCTAGAAACTTTTATCCACTCGAAAATAAAATAAATAAATAAAATAAACTAAGAAGGGAGCCCTGTCACCTTAATTTCCCTAAATGATTTTATATAACCCTGTCTCCTTCAGATACTGCAGTGCCCTTCCTGTCCCAAAGGATAATGCATCCATCAATTGCACCCCTCCTACTGCCAGCCTCCTCTTCAACCTGCCTCGCTCGTTCCTAAATGTCTGGCACTGCCACATGACATGCTCCACCGTTTCTGCTGTCTTGCAGTACTCGCACAGTCCGGTTGGTTTAAAAAAAAAATGAATTGCATTGTTTTGTTTAGCTTTGTATGTTCAATCCTGATTCTAGTCAATATGTTTTCTTCTCTAGTGCTGAATATTGTTGTCCTCCCCTTGTTAACCTCCTTCTGAATCATATACAGATGTCTTCCTGTGCCTCCTGCCTCCCAACTGTGCTGCCATTCCTTAATAATGTTTATTTTAATTAGTGATTTAGCTTCTGCTTTGCTAAATAAAATGTCCCTCTTGTTCTGACATTCCAATGCCTGCTTTGCTAGTTGGTCTGCTGCCTCGTTTCCCTTTACTCCTCTATGTGCTGGCACACAAATGACGGAAAAGTACTTCATGTATTTCATTGATTAAGTCCTGCCTGCTGTGAGATGTGAGTGATTGTAATGACACTAATGTAGAACTGGAATCCGAAAAAATTCTGACCTTACTTATCTGAACCTCCTCCACCCACTGTAGTGCTGCTAGAATGGCCAATGTCTCGACTGTATACACCGACAGATGGTCTGACGATCTCCGTTTCACCTCATAACTAAAAGATGGGATGGTGACCGCAAAACCGGTTCTACCTGTACTAGGATCGTTCGATCCATCCTTGTATGCCGGAGTAAATGATTTATATGTCGTCTTTAACCTATCCTCCACCATTCCTACAATATTATCCATGTTTTAAGTGCTTGGGTTTTGAGAAAAAATGTATCAACTAATATTGAGGAAAATAACCAATCCCCATGCATACGACCATCTTTCTACTTCATTCACGGCCTCTTGTACCTTCCCTTTAATATGATTTATGTTCTTCCCCCTCTTCCACAACGCTCCATCATCTGCGAATAGGGATCGTCCAATATCACTCTGAACTCGAAGGAACACATCATTTATCGTGATGGAGAACAGTATTGGACTAATTACACTACCCTGAGTTGTACCATTCTCCACCGGGTATCTTCTCAATAGTGCTGTCCCAATTCTGACTTGGATAACTCTGTCAAGTAAAAAATCTTTAATCCAATTGTATACTCTGCCCCCTATTCCCATAATATTCAACTTAATCATCAACCCTTCCAAACCATGTCATATGCCTTTTACACATCAAAAAACACCGCCATCACTGACTCCTTATTTACCTGGGCTTTTTTGGTCTCTAAACAAATAATTGGGTCCATCGTTCCTCTATCTTTCCGAAATCCACTTTGATGCGGTGTTATCATTCCCCTGTTCTCCATATAATAGCTTAATCTCTCTGTTATCATTCTCTCCATAATTTTACCTACATGAGAGGTTAGTGCTATGGGTCTATAATTTGATGGATTTGATGAATCTTTGCCCAGTTTCCTGATTGGAATAATCACAGCTTCTTTCCATGATCTAGGAAGTCTCCCCATTTCCCACATTTTATTATAAAATGATACCAATTTTGTCATTGCTAACCTACCTAAATGCTTTAGCATTATATAACATATTTCATCCTTCCCTGGTGATGTCAATCCGGCTCTTTCTATCGCCCTTTTAACCTCTTCCACAGTAAATGGGGTATCCATTGAACTATTAGTATTGTCTCTTCTTTCCAGAGCACCAGGATGAGCCAACCATGTCCTTTCCCTCCCTAATTTACCCTCTCCTGTAAGGTTGGCAGAGCTGATGATTGCCATCATCTCTGCCCTCTCCCCATCTGTCGCTGCTGTTCCTCCCATCTCTTCAGTACTGGATACTGCCATATTTTTCTGATTCCTCTCATGCTTCTGATCATCCCCCAAATCTTGTTGATCTCCCAATTCTACTACAGTAATTCCTCCAGCTCTCCCTTTTTGCTTTCCAAATGGTTCCCCGTACTCTCTTTGTAACACATTACAAATCTAAATGTTAGTCCGTCCTCACCTGCACTTTATTATAAAGAATGTTATATTGAAAATTAAATTTAAATAAATGATATCCTGATATATTTAACTGGTTTCATTCAAAATATATCAATAATTACCATGTACTTTTTTGTCTTTTTTCTCTTAACTGTATTTTGATGCTCCCTCAAATCCACCACACTGCTCTTCATCCTGTTTGGTCATTATGTATAAAGTTAAGTCGTTTATGTCCAAACCAAAATTATCCCAAAAAGTAACATCTGAAGTGTCATTATTCCAAATGTCCTGTCAAGCTCCCAATTATTTAAAAAAAGTTTGTTTGTCAAAGACTAGTTGACACTCCATGACGTTTTCTAATCTTCACCACTAATGTATTAAACAAATAATAGCTATTCATATGAGGACATGTTCACATCAAGCAGCTCTGATAGGAAGTCTGCACCATAAGCCTCGACCTGCACCATCAGTGTGTTTGCTGCTCCCAGAATAACTTCAGTTTATTACAAAATGATCCATATCAGATGATTGTTTTTACATCGAAACCCGAAACAAACGTGTTGACTAGTTGGAGAACATGTCTTAAAGGCAATCTGACATATTGAAAACCATTTAAAGACATGAATGAGTCGGAAAACGCTCTGATCATCGCTCTCCACGGAGGTGAGTAGGTGAGGTTTGGAGGCTCCTCAAACACAATACAGACATCATCGGAGCTCTACATGACTTCAAGATGGAGAGAAACAAGTCCTCTTTCGGCTCCCTTCGCCGTCAGCCTTCAGTACTTGTTCCACGTGTAGTTTTAGGCTTTTATCAGCGAAGAGAAAACACAAGTGAGTCGTCTTTCAGAGCGCTCGGAGGAGTCCCGGGCTGGGTTGAGTCTCCACGGTTCTCATGGAGGCTTTAAATACCGCCCCCTACTCGCAGCTCTTCACCAGTCAGTCTCACTCTCGTGTTTTCTGATCATCAACGGAACAAAATGGCAGAATCAGCTCCAGTTCAAGCCGCCGCGCCGGCCAAAGCAGCAGCCAAGAAGAAGGTGGTGTCCAAGCCGAAGAAGGCTGGTCCCGGCGTGGCGGAGCTCATCGTTAAAGCTGTGGCCGCTTCCAAGGAGCGGAGCGGCGTGTCTGCTGCCGCCGTCAAGAAGGCTCTGACGGCCGGAGGATACGATGTGGACAAGAACAATTCCCGCGTCAAGACCGCCATCAAGAACCTGGTGACCAAGGGGACGCTGGTCCAGACCAAGGGGACCGGGGCCTCCGGCTCCTTCAAGATCAGCAAGCAGGAGAAAGCCGCTCCCGCAGCCAAGAAGCCCGCAGCGGCGAAGAAACCCGCAGCAGCGGCCAATAAGTCCAAAGCAGCGGCAGCCAAGAAACCTGTTGCCGCAAAGAAGTCCCCAAAGAAGGCGAAGAAGCCCGCAGCGTTAAAGAAGCCCGCAGTGGCCAAGAAGCCCGCAGTGGTCAAGAAGCCCGCAGTGGCAAAGAGCCCCAAGAAGGCCGCAAAGAGCCCCCAAAAGCCCACCAAGAGCCCCAAGAAGGTGGCGAGGAAGGCCCCCACAGCCAGGAAGACCCCCGTCAAGAAGGCTGTGAAGCCCAAAGCCAAGAAGGCAGCACCCAAGAAGAAGTGAGCTGCTCTCAGGCTGGACAACAACAGTCCTATAAAAGGCTCTTTTAAGAGCCACCCACACCACTTTAAGAGCCGTTTCCTTTAATTATTCTCATTAACAGCAGATACATTTATACTGATGTGTTTGTAGAATGACAGGTATTTTGGTTCCTGTGCACAAAACTCACTGACATCGCTCATTGCAAAGTTAAACTTATAAATGAAACTGATTAACTTTTTTTCCAATGTACCTAAACAATAGTTTGAACATGTAATTTTCATTAAAATTAGTGAGTTATCCTGATTGAACTCTGATCTATGGAGGGACGAATAACTCAATTCCATTAAAAACTGAATACATTTTTAGTAATGACATTGATGATGAGGTAAAAACTATTTTTTTAGTATTGTTTGGCTTCGGGCCACTTTTGCATGATTTAACATCACGGTTGTATGTTAGAAACAAACATAACAGGAGGATTAAATAAAGCCTTTATTACATTCACATCCAAGATACTGCAGCGACCCCGGTTCAGGAAAAGCTAAGATATATATTGGTTATTACCTTTTATCTGGGAATGGCAACAGAGGTCATGAGACCTTCACTGAACTCCGTAATGGCCATTACTAATCTTATCTAGAACACGTCTTCCTGTGAAAACAACACTTATAACAGGTTAATAGAACATGTCCCTCAGACCATTCCAATACATCTGAGAGAAAACTCAAAAACATTGTTTTCAAGAGATCAATAAAGTTTACTAAGCAACTATTCAGACCCCGATTATCCTAAAATCCACTTTTTCTTTCAAGATTACATTTGTGTTGCAAACCATAACTTAGTAAAGTTAAATATACTTAGATAATTACAAAACATCCAATGTGCTGCCAGTCAATTATACATTAGCACTCTCATACTTGTCAGCATGAAATCAGATTTTACAGTAAAATCAAGTTTCTTTTTTCCTCACATCGCATGCACACAAACACGTTTCTCCAGCTCTAACCTTTAACCTCTTTTTGTATTACATACATTTGTCAATATAATGTCTATATAATGTAAGCATATGTTTTTAATTTGTTGTTACGAGTTAAGACCTTGGATATATTTAAGAGATGTGGTCTAAATACTCTATCATTAACAACTCAAAAGCCTGGAGATAAAAAAAAGGAAATTCCAGATATTAAATTAGATTATCACACATGTAATCATTGGTAATTATTGTTGGCGTAAAAAACGATATTTACTATAATTTAATATACAGGCCAACAATACATTAATATTCTTCTCTTATTTTAGTTAAAAAATAAGGGATGGATTTTAGATAAGTTTCAATTTATTAAAATCTTAAAATAAAGTACTTAATTTCACTTTAGTCAGCTTTTAATAATCGTTACGTTCTCTGAACACATGAGACATACTCGTTTTTAACTTTCTTTGTAATGAATGAACATAGAAGAGGTTAAAGACTGGTTTCGCTGTTTCACTTTATACCTTTTGTTATGACAGTTTGGCTTCTTCTCCTCCAGTCTCTCCCGTGGGTGTATATCTCACTCGAGTCGCAACGCGTGTCAAAATACGCATTTTTGATTGGCTAAGTAACACCACGTGACGTGATTTATCAATCCAGGGTCCTGATACAACCGTGTCTCAAAAGTAGGCCAATTGTGTGAGGGCAGAACAGAATAACGTCTTGTTCTGCGCATGCTCCGCTCAGCAGCCAATCCGACGCGAGCAACAGCACATCAACGTTTGCATCGAGCTGATATAAATTCCCCCCCTGAGCTCAAGCAGCTATCCTCTCACTCCGAAGATTCAGTCAACCATGCCTGAACCTATCAAAGCGCCCAAGAAGGGCTCCAAGAAAGCCGTCTCTAAGACCGTCAGCAAGACCGGCAAGAAGAGGCGCAAGTCCAGGAAGGAGAGCTACGCCATCTACGTGTACAAGGTGATGAAGCAGGTCCACCCCGACACCGGCATCTCCTCCAAGGCCATGGGCATCATGAACTGCTTCGTGAGCGACATCTTTGAGCGCATCGCCGGTGAGGCCTCTCGTCTGGCTCACTACAACAAGCGCTCCACCATCACGTCCAGGGAGATCCAGACCGCTGTCCGCCTGCTGCTGCCCGGCGAGCTGGCGAAGCACGCGGTGTCTGAGGGCACCAAGGCTGTGACCAAGTACACCAGCTCCAAGTAAACCTGCTGGAGACCACCACCTCAACGGCTCTTTTAAGAGCCACCCACTTCCTCTAAAGATCAATTCCTGATGTGCACAAACTATGGTGTTAACGTCCACTGAGACAAGTGTCGGTGCCCCCATCAGCCTTATTTCCTTATCATTGTTAAATGTTTGTTGTTAACTCATCTGCTTTCACCTGAATTAGCTGCAGGACGCTACTTGTCTTCGCCAATAGCGGGTAGTAGTGGGGTTTGCCATGACTGCCGCATATAAGGACACATACATGTGACTCATAAATAAATGAAGAAATACAAACATGTTTTAGATGTATTTAATGATGCCCTGTTTAGGTATAACTTATATTTATTCATTCCTGTATTTGTGTTTTCATTTATTTAAGTATTCCTATATTTATTCATGCATTCTTTTATGTATACTTAACCCTCTTGTTATGTTCATTTCTTAAATACAGCCGTGATGTTCCCGGGTCAATTTGACCCGGTTAACGTTGAATCATCCAAAAGTGGTCAGAAACCAAAAAAATCTAAAAAATGTTGTTTTTACATCATCACCAACAACATTTCTAACAATTGAATCAGTTTTTAGTGGAATTGAGTTATTTACCCCTCCATAGATCAGAGTTCAATCAGGAGCACTCACTCGTTTTAATGAAAAATACATGTTCAAACAATTGTTTACGTACATTGAAAAAGATCTAAATCTAAATTGCATCAGTCTACCATAACATGTATTTTCTCCTAAATTTTATTTGTATTTTGTAAGTTTTATTTTTTCATGGGGTGATTTAGATAAATACATATGAGACACCTGTGCTGTTCAAGGTCATAATGACCCGCCCACTAAAAATCAAGCCAAATGAGTCATAAAGGATTTGTATTGAAAGTAAATGTTAGTTATGTTTATTTTTAGTGTTAAGATGCATACATTATATAATAAAAGATGACCAAAGGCCAGCACACAGTCATCCTCTTGGTGCAGTTGTATGTATCTGCAGAGTGTAATGTTGCAGGACTTCTCAGCAAACATTTTGTGTGTTTGGCCTCTCCCCTGCTAAGGCATGCGTGGAGTTTTCCCGCAGTGAAGAATAAAGGCTCCCATCAAAATAGTGTCTGTATTTCTCGCACAGGTGGGGCCGTTAGAAAGAGAATGTGTGTGGGTCTGAGATTGGGATGAAACAGGGTGTGTCTCTCCCAGTCAGACAGACAGTCTGAGAAGTACTATACTACATATGTATTAGTTGAGACATGAAAGAAACCCTCACATTAGTGTCCCATGTCCAATAAGGGTGTATTTAGGGGGAAAGTTAGAAGATGATAAACATTGTTTGTTCTGTAAAGTGTGCTTCTCATGTAGGAGGATGGGCACACAGTAAGATAGAGATGGCTCCCATAACAACCACCTGGTTCTTTTGTTTGAAGTTTGAAATGTGTACAACTTTATATATGGGGTTGTGAACGGGGTGTGTGTGTGTGCTGATATGTGTGTGTTGGCGTCTGTGCGAGCGTGTGTGTGCGTGTACGTGTGTGTGTGTGTACGTGTGTGTTGTTGTGTGTGTGAGAGTTGAAACTTGGTGGGAGGGAGTAAGAAAGACTGTCCTACATTTACAAAGAAAGAAATAGTCTAAACGTGACTCTTTTGATGACTTGTACCTTCATTTTCACGGCTGGGTCAAATTAATATAACGTTGATTACACTAAATAAGGTAAGCAGAAGAAGTTTTATACAGAAAAAGTACTTAAATGTATTTTTCCTAGATTTTCAAACTTTGAAACGGGTCAATTTAACCCGCAACATAACAGGAGGGTTAAGACATTTTAAGTCTTCCTTAGACCGACCCCGCCCCTTCTGTGAATCCCACAGAACCAACTCTACCCCTTGATGGGGTGTAGGAGTAATCACACAAGGTGACTCTCGCCAAACCGTCCCACCCTGGGGGGAGGGTAGGCAATTCACAAACCGCTGCTGCTTTGCTGGAAACCACTTCTATACATAGACTCTGCTATGGTGCTCCGTGATGTCACTAGTCACAGCACAGAAGCAAAGGACAGTATGTACTTTGTTCTGAATTCCAGATTCTGTGGTTGTGACAATGTTTCCATGGTGACCGTGTCAAAAAAAAAGCACATAGCTGGATCTGCTGTTGATCAGCAGGTGGCGCTAAAGCGCCAAAGAGTCTCATGTCAAACAACGAAAAAGAACAGCTCGCTTCATGTCTTCTATCACGTCCTCAGACTGGATATATATACGTGTGAACTGCTGGTCGCTGGTCACCTTGTTGAAACACTTCGACAGTCAACATGAGCGGAAGAGGCAAAGGAGGAAAAGGACTCGGTAAGGGAGGCGCTAAGCGTCACCGTAAAGTCCTCCGTGATAACATCCAGGGAATCACCAAGCCCGCTATCCGCCGTCTGGCTCGCCGCGGTGGAGTGAAGCGTATCTCCGGTCTGATCTACGAGGAGACCCGCGGAGTGCTGAAGGTGTTCCTGGAGAACGTGATCCGTGACGCCGTCACCTACACCGAGCACGCCAAGAGGAAGACGGTGACCGCCATGGATGTGGTGTATGCCCTGAAGAGGCAGGGACGCACCCTCTACGGGTTCGGGGGTTAAACTTCGACTGGCAACCAAAACCAACGGTCCTTTTAAGGGCCACACACTCTGTATAAAGAGCTGACTTCCTACATAGTTGTATACAATTGCATGTCACGTGATGATTGAGATGCTGAATATGTCTAACGGGTATAGACATTTTAAATTTCTTAATCGGTTTACTAAAGCTGGAGAAAATGTTACAATCTACTCAACGCATCAATGCCATTACTGTATCGTTTCTGACATTTCAGAGTTGCAGACACTTGTGGTTCTATACACTGTAACTTATTGTATAATCATCAGGAGTGAGTAGTAGCACGTATTTTGTCTTCCCAATTATTAGGTGTTAAATATAACTAATGTCCCTGTTGCTAATTAAGATTAACCACTTCCATATTTTCCAAACAATGCAGTAACATGTTCAACGTAGTCATTCATTTTTGGTCCCTTTCAAATCTGAAGGTCTGAGTCTGACGCATATTGACAATATGTCATGCTCTTGGTAGCTGAGGGGAAATACTGTTATGAAACGTCCTATTTGTTGTGATTTCCTACCTGTTGAATTAACTAGTTAAACATGTTGAAAAAATGTAGATGTTTAATTTGACATGTCCACTGTTGTGGACCACAGGATAATTTTCATGTGAAAAGTCGGCCAAATATATAAAAAAAAACTAAAAAAAAAACTAACATGTCTGTAAAGTGATATTAAACCAATAATACATTGAACTTTACTAGAAACATCATTCACCCATTTGGATTGATTAACTTGTTGGTTGAAGGATGGTAGAACATTTTCTATTAAAACTAAATGCATTGTCTCATGTCCAGAACTAAATTGGAACATCTGTATTTATTTTAATTTGGATAAGCTAAACTAATCGGTTTTTCATTAATTATTGATCATTTATTGTTTTTATTAATGTAATCTTCCTGGAAGAATTTCTATGTTTTTGGTAATGCAGAGGAATATCTTGATTTTGGTGCACCTCCTATAACAATGTTGAGTCATCAAATACATTAATGTTGTCCTGGTGTCTACAATAATTGATATTCATGAAAGGACTATTTAAAAATAAATACAATTTAAATGCTTTCAGAACAAAATATTTTATTCCTGACGTGTTACCAATCAAGAAATATGAATATCTAGTCAAAAAGACAATAGTTAAACAATATTTGATTTTCCCTAATATGCTTTGCGTCAGGACCAGGACTTAAAGGTTGTTTGATGGCCTCCATCACCTTGTTATAAATTATATTTTTATGTGTTCTTGTATTCTTTATTCTTTCGCTTCACATACCTAGACTCTCATCGGCCTTGTCCTTCAGGAAGCTCATGATTATAAAAACTGAGTTCAGTTCTGGGTCAGAAAGGTGATTTATCTTGGGTTATCTAGGAGAGAGAGTTCACGTTGTAGAGGGGCCCAAGAGAAACTAAACAAACAGTTGTTTGAATTTTTATATTATCCCCGAAGAATCAGACAGACTCGATGTACGATTCTGTCTGTCAAGACCAGGGAGGAGACGCTTGTCCTCCCTCATTCTAGCCAGGTCCGATTAGATTGAGGATTCTCAATAGTCAGAAGACGTTATCCGTGTAGAAAAGGACTGTTTTTCTTTCTTTCACTTCAACCTGTGAGTTCAATAGAACGTCTCACCTATTCTTGCAATTACATTGATGATACTTTGCCTGCCTCTTCTTTTTTATCTCACAACAAAGGTGAGCAACATTAATATAGCTATATAAACTCTAGATATCGTTATCTATTTTCCTATATGCATCAATACATACGTCAGATCACTATAATTTCTGAAAATTATCATAGTTTCTTTTTCTATATATTTTAGTTTATTTGGTTTCAGGCTAATGGATTACTTTATTAGTTAATCTGAATTTGTTTATTTTGCATTATTTAGTTCCCTACATATGACTCTGAAGAAATATTTTATTCTATATTAAAATGTTACCTATCATTTAACGTGAGATGGATTGGATTATTTTATCAGAAATATACTCTGAATCATTCAAGACGCTTCACATCACCAGATCAATAAATACATCTGCTCGCAGGAACAGTGACTTATTGTGCGCATGCTCCGCTCAGTAGCCAATCCGACGCAAGCAACAGCACAGCCTATTTTGCATCGAGCTAATATAAATTCCCCGCCCTGAGCTTTCAAGAGATATCTTCTCACTGCGAAGTATCAGTCAATCATGCCTGAAGTCAATGTCAATGTCAAAGCGCCCAAGAAGGGCTCCAAGAAAGCGGTCTCTAAGACCGTCAGCAAGACCGGCAAGAAGAGGCGCAAGTCCAGGAAGGAGAGCTACGCCATCTACGTGTACAAGGTGATGAAGCAGGTTCACCCCGACACCGGCATCTCCTCCAAGGCCATGGGCATCATGAACTGCTTCGTGAGCGACATCTTTGAGCGCATCGCCGGTGAGGCCTCTCGTCTGGCTCACTACAACAAGCGCTCCACCATCACGTCCAGGGAGATCCAGACCGCTGTCCGCCTGCTGCTGCCCGGCGAGCTGGCGAAGCACGCGGTGTCTGAGGGCACCAAGGCTGTGACCAAGTACACCAGCTCCAAGTAAACCTGCTGGAGACCACCACCCCAACGGCTCTTTTAAGAGCCACCCACTTCCTCTAAAGGTCAATCCCTGATGTGCATAAACTATGAAGTTATAATATACAAAGTCTTTCTCTCCATCTTCACCGCCCCAAATGATCCTTCAGATTAATGCAAGCTATTATTTGAGCAAGCCTTACACTACGGCTCAGAATGGAGAACCTGGACCAGTGTGGCCACTAACTATTTAATTATACATTCTACCTACTATAATGGAATTTAAAATACTTCCGAGGCCTTGATGTCACTCACGTCACGTTTGAAACCCTTTTTTTGTACAGGCTGATTTCTGTCGGCTTCTTTCAGTGAAGCAGAGTTAATGTGAACAATAACAGATTTCAAATTTCAGCAGAGTTTTTAAGAGAATTTCAAATACTGGATGATTAAATACAAACATGAAATATATACACTTGAATTGTAAACTTAAAGGTGTATATCTTTTTTGTGTTTATTTAATAACTATTTTTTTTCTTTTCTTTAATTGAAGCTAATTCATATATATTATAATATAATATAGTATATAATATATATTATATATCAATAATATATAGTATATAAACATTATATATAATATGTAGTATATAAGTAAACCTGCTGGAGACCACCACCTCAACGGCTCTTTTAAGAGCCACCCACATTCTCTAAAGGTCAATTCCTGATGTGCACAAAATTATATTAAAGTCCACTGGGAAGAGTGTCAGTGCCCCCATCATCCTTATTTCCTTTTATATTTTTTTGTTAAAACTCCCCTGCTTTCACCTGAATTAGCTGCAGGACGCTAGCCTCGATACCAGACCGAACTTAGCCCCCAACATTTTTTAATGAATAAAATAATGCATGAAATATACATTATTAATCCCCAAGGGGAAATTTGGTGACAACAGGAGCAGCCCGATAAAACTAAACACAATAAAATATTTAAAATATAAGTATAAGTAAGAAAGAAAGAAAGAAAGTGACAATGCATAAAGTAAAGTGTGCAAAGTGAAATATCAAATACAAAATAACATAAAAAATATATATATGTATATATACACAGCATATACACAACATATATGTAAGTGTAAATATAAATAAAGCACTGTAAAATTAAATAAAAAATATAAATATCTGGATAGTGTGCAAAATGCAAGTGTGTGTATGAGTGCAGTGCAGATCAACAGTGTAAGTATGAATTTGAATATTTACAGTGAGTTATTGCACGTTTCTGACAGGAGGTGCTTTGTTATAAAGCCTGATGGCCGTTAGTAGGAATGTTTTCCTGTAGCGTTCCTTGTTGCAGCGGAGCGAGACGAAGCGGTTGGAGAGAGTGCTCCTCTGTCCCTGGAGGAGGTGGTGGAGAGGGTGGTCCGGGTTGTCCAATATGGACAAAAGTTTCTTCAAAGTCCTCTCCACCACCTGCTCCAGCTTGCAGCCGGTGATGGAGCCAGCCTTCCTAATCAGTTTATTAAGACGGCTGGCGTCACCGGCCCCGATGCTGCTCCCCCAGCAGACGATGGCGAAGTGCAGCACACTGGCTACAACCGACTGGTAGAAGATCTCCAACATCTTGCTGCACACGTTGAAGGATCAGGAAAAAGAGTCGACTCATCCCCTTCTTGTATACAGCGTTGATGTTGGCCTTCCAGTTCAGTCGGCTGTCGAAGTTTGGTCGCGAAGTTCACATTCTGACTAGAATACATTCTGAATAAATGTCAGTCGGGCTTGGTGTTTACAGGTGAGACACGTACACACGCTGTATATATATTTATATTTATAGATGACGTATATATATTTATATAAATAAATAATTTTAAATGTAACTAACGTAGAGTTTTAAATGTGACTATATGTCTATCTTTAAATGTGAAGGTATATATATAAGGTATTTATATACATTTTGCATATAAGGACACATACATGTGACTCATAAATAGAGACATAAATAAATGAAGAAATACAAAAATTCAGAAATATATTTATTTAATGATGTCCTGTTTAGGCAGAACTTATATTTATGTATTCCTATAATTATTTATACATTTATTTATTTATTCATCCCTGTATTTATGTATTCATTTATTTAAGTATTCCTATATTTATTCATCCTCCAGAGAGAGAGAGAGAGAGAGAGAGAGAGAGAGAGAGAGAGAGAGAGAGAGAGAGAGAGAGAGAGAGAGAGAGAGAGAGAGAGAGAGAGAGAGAGAGAGAGAGAGAGAGAGAGAGAGAGAGAGAGAGAGAGAGAGAGAGAGAGAGAGAGAGAGAGAGAGAGAGAGAGAGAGATAGTTGATTTGTGTTGATTTTTTTATGACTTGTACAGCAGATAATAACAGTACAATATCACCCGTTTGTCTACGTCATGATACTGTACTTAAGTTACATATTGAGTACAGTATTGCTACATTTTGAGTACAGTATTGCCTCGTTTGTTTAAAAACTAAGTAATGCTGTTGATCCGGGTCACATCCTCTTCGAGGTCCTTCCCTCCGGCAGGAGGTTGCGGTCCATCAGGACCAAAACCTCACGCCACAGAACCAGCTTCTTCCCTGCTGCCATTGGCCTTATAAACAAGGCCCGACTCATCCCGCCTCACGCCGAAATTGCGTTAACACTCACCACATGGCATACTGATTATAGCACATGCACTTTTGCACATTCACTTTTTTCACTTTTGCACTCCTGCCCTATTTTTTGTTTGTACATATTGTATTTTACTTACTGTACAGTACCTTTTGTGTTTTTTATGTCCTGTATGTTCTGTATGCACCTTTATACACCAGAGACAATTCCAGGTAGGTGTAAACCTACCTGGCAATAAACAACATTCTGATTCTGATTCAGATCAGCAGGTGGCACTAAAGCACCAAAGAGTCTCATGTTAACCAACGAAGAACAATAGCTCGCATCGTGTCTTCTAACACGTCCTCAGACAGGCTATAGATACGTGTGAACTGCTGTTAGATGGTCACCTTGTTGAAACACTTTCATAGTCAACATGAGCGGAAGAGGCAAAGGAGGAAAAGGACTCGGCAAAGGAGGCGCTAAGCGTCACCGTAAAGTCCTCCGTGATAACATCCAGGGAATCACCAAGCCCGCTATCCGCCGTCTGGCTCGCCGCGGTGGAGTGAAGCGTATCTCCGGTCTGATCTACGAGGAGACCCGCGGAGTGCTGAAGGTGTTCCTGGAGAACGTGATCCGTGACGCCGTCACCTACACCGAGCACGCCAAGAGGAAGACGGTGACCGCCATGGATGTGGTGTATGCTCTGAAGAGGCAGGGACGCACCCTCTACGGATTCGGGGGGTAAACTTTGACTGGCAACCCAAAACCAAAGGTCCTTTTAAGGGCCGCTCACAATATTTAAAGAGTTGACTTCCTGATCACTTGAACTGAATCCATTGTTTTTCCGTTATTTTTTTAGTGTGGAAATTAATCTGCTCCGTGAGACATGATGTAATATTGTAATAACTGGAATACAACTGTTCTTTCATTATTTTTTTTAATGTGCATTTACTGCACCCGTTTTGCATTATTTTCTCCTTTTTTGCTTATTTCTCATTGTACAGTTCCTGTCTTCCTCTGTTGCTCTGGTTTCAGCCTGCAACTTGTTCTAATAAGTTTTCGTCCAATCAGATGTATGTAAGAACAGAGGCCTCATTTTGTAGATTAAAGCACATTGGGATGTTATTAGACATTCTGTATTGGTCCCACGGTAGGTAAAATGCACGATGATGCAAATAAAACAAACAAAAAATGTAACAATACTACATACTAATACTAAATATGAAGAGGAAACGGTTAAAGTGTTGAGTGCCAACATCTCCAGAGCTGTACTGCAGTTAGTTGGAAGGACTTCCCTCTTACTCTGACACCGGGGATGAATCAGCTGGTGGCTGAAGGAGCTGCTAGTGTCCTGCAAAGGGTGGCTGATGCCACCTAAGAGTCAACGGTCTTCAGGATTGCTCCCTGCACTCCAAAGGACCCAAGTCTCCTCAGCAGACAGTATGCTCTGTCCCTTTTTATATAAAGTGTTTGTGCGTGGTCAGTCCAGTTTGTTGTTCAGGAGAACACATACTTATAAGATTGTAAAATCTCAATGTCCAGTCCCTGGATGCTCACTGGTACCGGAGGAGTGCGTTTAGCATGGCCGAAGTCCACCACCAGCTTCTTGGGCTTATTGGAGTTGATGTGGAGGTGGTTCTGCTGCCACCATTCCAAGGCCGACGATTGCAGATTCGGCAGAACTTTTGCAAGAAGACATTGTCAGAGTTGTGCTTGACGTCCGAGGTGTAGATGTTGAAGAGGAATATGAAGGTTTTTGTGGAGCCCTAGGGCTGCAGGTGACCCGGTCTGACTCGCATCCCTGTATCCTCACATACTGTGGACGGTTGGTGAGGTAGTCTAGGATCCATGCAGTGAGGTGGTGGTCCACCCAGGTCTGGAACCACTTGTCCCTCAGAAGCAAAGGATGGATGGTGTTGAAGGCACTGGAGAAGAACATAACGCTTACAGTGCTTCCAGCCTTTTAAAGCAGGAAAATGACGGCGTCATGCTCCACGATGCCAGGTTGGTAAGCGAGCTGAAGTGGGTCCAGGGATGAGCTCACCAGGGGGCAAAGCTGCACAAGGATCAACCTCTCCAGGGTCATCATCAGGTTTGATGTTAACACCACCGGTCAAAAGCAGCTCTGACAAGTTACATTTACATTTTAATCATAAGCTAATCAATAACTTTTAAATGTACTAATATGCCGCCCAATTGTTTGATAACGTTGTTCCTCCTTCATGGCTCAACATACAAATGGAGACAGACAGACTTTCTGTATAATGGGAAAAAAGTCAACACATAAGCCTTCAATCATTCAATCAGTTCAAATGCGACATGGAGGAGGCTAAAACTCCATCATGGGGAAATGGACCGCGGCCAAAGATCTTTCGTAGTTTTACGGTCTTGGTTGGAGAAAAACATCACTAGACACAAATTAAATAATAATAAATTGCATAAATAAAAGAACATTTTAGTTTTAGAAGTGTTTTTTGTTTTCTTTGTCACCTGTATGTTCTCCTGACTAAAGATTTCACTTAGGGAATATTTTTCCAATCGGACCCAGAGACTTCCAATCCAACCGTATATTGTCATGGTGAGGCAAATATTATTTTCTATTTACTATTAAAAAAAACTAAACAATAACTCAACACTGAGGCAAATTGTCAAACATGATGACCTGCAATATGGAGATTTGATCAAGACTAGAAACCAGTTAGAAATAGCATACAAAATATCACTAAATGTTATACAGGACTGTCTCAGAAAATTAGAATATTGTGATAGGACATTTGAGTTTTAAGCTGTAAGCCATAATCAGCAATATTAAAACAATAAAAGGCTTGCAATATTTTAGTGGTTATGAATCCAGAATGCATGACATTTTGTTTTAAAATTGCATTACAGAAAATAAAGAACTTTATCAGAATATTCTAATTTTCTGAGACAGTCCTGTATATGCACTCCACCGTGCTTCTCAAAAACTCAGTCCTGCAGTTTGTTTCTCCAACTACGAACATGTAACTGGATGCAGATGTCCACGTTGTTCACTGTATTGGCAAGACAGATTATAGATATCAAATTATGTATTGTTATTCTGTTGTAATAAATAAAAGGTTTGGCAATGTAGCTTTGATCATATTTAGGCTTTGTAAAAGTCAGTATGATAAACGCGTTGCAGAGGAAGGCTCTCTTCAGGGAGGGAGGTGGCTCTTATAAGAGCCGTTGTTGTGGTGGCGAGTCAGCGGCCGGTCTAGGCGCGCTCTCCGCGGATGCGCCGGGCCAGCTGGATGTCTTTGGGCATGATGGTGACCCTCTTGGCGTGGATGGCGCACAGGTTGGTGTCCTCGAAGAGACCGACCAGGTACGCCTCGCTGGACTCCTGCAGCGCCATGACGGCGGAGCTCTGGAAGCGCAGGTCGGTCTTGAAGTCCTGAGCGATCTCTCTCACGAGGCGCTGGAAGGGCAGCTTGCGGATCAGCAGCTCCGTGGACTTCTGGTAGCGACGGATCTCTCTCAGAGCCACGGTACCGGGCCGGTACCGATGAGGCTTCTTCACGCCGCCGGTGGCCGGGGCGCTCTTGCGGGCAGCCTTGGTGGCTAGCTGCTTCCTAGGGGCTTTGCCTCCGGTGGACTTACGAGCCGTCTGCTTGGTTCGCGCCATGACTTCTTGTTCTGGTCTCTGATGAGGAGGAACAGGCCGTCGAGAGGACGCGCGCTGCTCTTAACCGGTGGGACCCGCGGCGAGGCGGTGACGCGGCGGACCTCCGGCTCCTGATTGGTCAGGAGCTCCTCGTGGAGCTCAGCTCCGCCTCGAGCCGCGACCCGCCGTCGAGTCTCCGCTGCTCATTGGAGGAAACTCGTTTAGAAATGTCCGCCAAAATGTCCTCACGGCCGCCCCCTGCGCTTCTGCTGAAAGCCTCTTTCTATTGGTCAGAACCGTCAAGCGGAAATAAAAGGAGGGTCCCGGATGTTGGTCAATACCTACGTCAACCAAATGTGGCAAGATGGGTCGGACAGAGAGAAGAAAGGGAGACATATGTATGTTATTCAAAGGAGTGTTACAGTTTTTCTCCATTGCTTTGGCTCAATTCTTGATACAGAAATTACATTCTCAAAGTTCTTAGTGCATTTAGTAAAATAGCCCATATGGTTCAGCAAAACTACATAGATCACCTTCAAAAGGTCATATCTCACCCAAAACATTTAACTCAAGCTTCAAACCCAAATCATTTTCTCAAACAAATAGTCAGTGCCCCCAAAATGAAAACGTCCTTCTCGATTGCTTTGGCTCATCTCTCTCTCTCTCTCTCAAAAAAAAATAAAAATAAAATAATATATATATATATATATATATATATATATATTTGCCAAAATAACCTGGATGGTTTAGGAAAACACTATGGCACACCTGCAAAAGGTCATATCTCTCCCAAAACAGACAATTCATCAGTCAAATCTAATTCCTTTTCTCATACAAACAGTCAGTGCCCCCACAATGAAAAGTCCCTTTGTCATTGTTTGTACACTGCAGGTCAAAATGTTTAGCTGTTTTGAGGTGCACTAAAGACAAGATATTCCTCTGCATTACCAAAAACATAAAAATGCTTCCAGGAATATCACCGCTAAAAATAAAAAAAACATGAAAAAGAATAAATGAACAACAATAAAGAATGAACAACAGATTAGTTTAGGTAATACAAAATTAAATGAATACATCCATTCTAAATTAATTGTTCTACTACCCTTCAACCAACAAGCACAATAATCCAAATGGATGAATGATTTAGTTTATATTCACGTTTAATGTATTATTGGTTAAATATCACTTTACAGCTGTCGAGTTCGCGCCACACATTCACTCCTTCATCCTATTGGTCCACAGCCTACCAACATAGGGCTTCCTATTGGATAACATACATGTCAATCAACTGTTATGCGTAACATTGAAAAATACCACAACAGCCACCATGTTTTCTTTTTGTCTGACTTTTCACAAGGACATGCTGAAAAAATAAACAATTAAACATTAATTTAAATATCTTAACTTGTAAGATTTTTATTTAATGTTAAATAGGCTTGAAATCAGAACACATAGGAAATGTGGATACAGTATCTCCCCTCAGTTCCCAGGAGCATGAAGTATTTTTAATAATAATATGCAAGTAAGCACTTCAGATTTGAAAGACTGAAAATGAACAAAGAAAATTTGGAAAACATGGAAATAGATCAAATCAAGTTATATTTAAGCAATAAGGGACGAGAGGCTGTACTTTGACGTCAATAAAGTACGTGTTCAAGGGTGTTGTTAGGCCCGACGCGTAGCTGTCCTGCCTCGAGTCCCTTATTGCTTTTATAACACGGTCACCAGCGACATTATAAAAAGTAAATAGTAAGCTGCCTTTCAGCACAAAATAGTTGTTGCCAACCAAAGTTATGCATCGCATTTCAGTAGCCGAGAGAAAATAGTCCCCTCCGTGTGAAAGTAGCCTCGTCTGTGTGGCTAACGGACAAACAGCATTGTTTACATTCGTTAGCCTAGCTAAAGGAGGGGAGATAGTTAGCTAGTTCTCACAACATCTCATTAATTCAAATTGCTCATTTGATGAAAGCTGCCTTTAAAATAACAATGACAATGGGACACTTTCAATAAAATAGTATTTATTAAATGTTTCGTAGGCACTGGGTCTATGTTAGCTACACATGCTGTTTACTAAACTAGTTACGAGCGACTTGGGACTCGATAGACTTACTTGAGGGCTCTCAAGTCTCACGCATTGAGCGTTTCGGTCTTAACTCATATTTCTCACGCTTGAAAAAAACTGGTCTATTTAATGTTTTAATGTGCCGCAGCGCCAACATGAGCCGCGCTCTGTGTGGAGGGATCCAGCTCAGACCCACGTCTCAACGCTCGCTGATGGTCACTTTCCCGTAGCTGGTCATGTCATGTCACGCTTGCCCGTCTTCAAAACTTGAGAGCCCTGGTTTAACTTATGTTTATTTGTATATCTCCATTAATCATCCGTGGAAAACGTTTCTCATGTCCTCTTCGTGTCTGATGACATCGACCACTCTTCTCTCTTTGCGGGTGGCTCCGTGTTGAAGTGCCGTCTCCAGCTGGATTTCACTCCAACGCTGTCTTTCATTGAGATTTGGTGCCCAGTAGCTTTGAAGGGAGCCGCAGGATTTATTTGAAATGACAACTAACGGTCGCGCAAAAGCTAAACATTAGTTTTAGTGCGCATTGATATGAAACGCGCCCCTGTAAACAGGCCGTACTGTACATTATTGGCTGAATATACCACACCCCGTGACTCACTCAACCAATCAGAATGCTTGATTTTATCTACCCGTATTATAATTAATAATACGTTATAATTGGGAAGATAAACACGTTTCTAGTAACTCCTGATAATCACTGAATACAAATGCAACGGTGTATAGAACAAGAATATGTGAAACTCTAGAGTCTAGACCATTCCAGAACCTAAACTATTCAGTAACCGACACAATGAGGCGTTAAGTAGTTTGAAACCGTCCCGCCAACTTCATTAAACACAAAACTATACTATATTCGTTGATCCCATTTTAAATTTCTTAAACATCCTTTTAAGCTTGCAATACTAATAATAATGCAATACAAATGGTACAGCTTCAAAACTAAGCAGGAAGTCAGCTCTTTATAAAGAGTGTGTAGCCCTTAAAAGGACCTTTGGTTTTGGTTGCCAGTCGAAGTTTAACCCCCGAACCCGTAGAGAGTGCGTCCCTGCCTTTTCAGCGCATACACCACATCCATGGCGGTCACCGTCTTCCTCTTGGCGTGCTCGGTGTAGGTGACGGCGTCACGGATCACGTTCTCCAGGAACACCTTCAGCACTCCGCGGGTCTCCTCGTAGATCAGACCGGAGATACGCTTCACTCCACCGCGGCGAGCCAGACGGCGGATAGCGGGCTTGGTGATTCCCTGGATGTTATCACGGAGGACTTTACGGTGACGCTTAGCGCCTCCTTTACCGAGTCCTTTTCCTCCTTTGCCTCTTCCGCTCATGTTGACTATGAAAGTGTTTCAACAAGGTGACCATCTAACAGCAGTTCACACGTATCTATATCCTGTCTGAGGACGTGTTAGAAGACACGATGCGAGCTATTGTTCTTCGTTGGTTAACATGAGACTCTTTGGTGCTTTAGTGCCACCTGCTGATCAACAGCATTACTTAGTTTTTAAACAAACGAGGCAATATTGTACTTAAAATATAATTTAAGTACAGTATCATGACTTAGACAAGCAGATGATATTGTAGTTATTATTATTATTATTTTTATTTTTATTTATTTGCACAAAAATAAGTAACAAATGTAACATTATTAAAAAAAGACACATAAATGAGTGCAGGTGAGAAAAGAAACCCAAAGGGCTTATGCAAGGTTCTCACCTAAAGTAATGAATAATAAACAAGAATAACATTAAACGTGCTAAAACAAACAACAATACACATCAAGGAATACAAAACACTATGAAGATGATGAAAAGGCTTGATTTACCAGGCTGGCCCTTAATCTATGTTTGAAGTTACTGAGTGAAGATGAAGAATTAGCAATAAGAATGTGATTATTCCAGAGTAAAGAATATCTGTGTTTGATGGAGAACTGGCTGAGAGTGGTACAGCTGAAGGGAGGATGGAGATTAGCATATTGTCTGGTGTTGAAATCGTGAACTTGAGAATTGGTCTTAAAATATTCTTTGAAAGGTGTAGGGAGCATATGAGCAAGGTACGTGCATTTATAGATGAATGAACAGGTCTGGACTGTGTTAATGTCAGAGATAGACAATATATTTAATTTATTAAACAGAGGAGCAGAAGGAGCCGAAAAGCTGGAGGAGGTAGCTATTCTTACAAATTGTTTTTGCGAAATGAGTAATTTGTGTAAATTAGATGGATATGTACTTGCCCAGACAATATTGCCGTAGATGAGATATGGATAAATTAAACTATAGTAAAGGGTTAAGATGCATGCCTGATGAACCAACCCCCTGATTTGTCTGATGATACCAAGTGATCTTGAAACTTTGTTGGTTACTGAATGTATATGTTCTTTCCATGACAATTTTTCATCAACTAGGATACCTAGAAATTTGGTGGATGAAACTTGATTAATTTCAATCCCATCAATAAATAGCTTAGCTCTATGTTGACAGTACGTTTTATTTTTACTTGAAAACACAATAAAGTTAGATTTTTTACATTTAGTGATAACTTATTAGCAAGAAACCATTCGGATAGCATAGCTATGCCAGAATTAGCTTCCTTAATGAGTGATTCAAAATTCTTGTGAGTTAATATCAAATTTGTATCATCAGCAAACAGAATGGGTGTAAAGGATGGGGATACAGCAGCTAGGTCATTGATGTAAATGAGGAATAATAGGGATCCAAGTATAGATCCCTGAGGAACTCCACATGACATCCCAACTTTGGATGAAAAACAACCATTTGCATACACGTATTGCTCACAGTTATAAACATAATCACACAGCCATTTCAAAGTGACATTTTGAAAACCATATCTATGTAACTTATCAAGTAATATTACATAATCGACAGTATCAAAGGCTTTAGAAAGATCTAGGAATATGCCAATAGCAAATTCATTCTTATTAATGGCTGTATAGATATTCTCCACCAGCTGAACAAGGGCCAAGTCGGTGGAGTGTTTTTTCCTAAAACCATATTGATGCTCATATAGAATATTATGTTCATTCAAGTGTTTCAACATTCTTTTATGAACCAGTTTTTCCAATATTTTCGAAAAGCATGGTAAAACAGATATTGGTCGATAATTATTAAACAGTCTTGTATCACCAGATTTAAGCACAGGAATAACTTTGGCTATTTTTAAATCTGTTGGAACCTCCCCAGATTTCAGAGATAGGTTGAATATGTGTGTAAGGGGTTTAATAATTGAGGAAGATACTGATTTAATCAATGAAGAACCAATATCATCGTGACCAGCTGCTAATATTCTTAAGTTGGAAATTAATTCCAACACCTCTGACTCATTAGTATATTTGAACTGTGAAAGAGTAGGGAAATTACCTTTAATGTAATCTAAATGATTACTATTAGGTTTTCCCATACCCTTAGACAGAGATGAACCCACATTTGCAAAGAAATTATTAAATTCATTTACTATAACAACAGGGTCATTATACATTTGTTCACCATCCTTGAATTGAGATGGGAGTGGAGCACTAGACTTTTTTTTGTTAAGAAGGTCATTGATGATTTTCCAAGTGGACTTGGTGTCTGCTGAGTCTCTGAATTTCTTGGAAAAGTGCATTTTCTTAGATATCCTCAGCAAATGATTAAATTTATTTTTATATTTTTTATAAATCGCAGAATTAAGTGGAGAGGGATTTGTGAGGAATTTTTTATATCATTTGTTTTTTAGAATAGAGGATTTATGTAGACCTGTTGTAAACCAGGGTTTCCAGAGACCTTCACCCGCCTTCTTCCTGGTTTTAACCAAAGGAAAGCAGCAATGAAAGGCATAATTAAACTGTTGAATGAATGTCTGATACGCATGCTGCACAGCAGAATGTTCATAAACATCATCCCAGGAAAAACTGCCAATCAACCTCTCAAACCGTTGCATATTCCTAGTGTTAAAAATTCTAATTTTAAAACGGTTAGTTGATTCAACATGTTGAACCTTAATTGGCAAGGACAGATGGAATACGGGGAAGTGATCTGATATATCAGTTAACAGAATACCTGATTGAGCTACATTATTCAAAGAATTTGTAAAGATATTATCAACAAGAGTTGCAGAAGAACTGGTAACTCTTGTTGGCCTGTAAATCACAGGATAAAGACAGTTAGAGTACATGGTACTTAGGAAATTAGCTGTATAAGTCTATCTCTCTTATCTGCTGTATAAGTCTATCTCTCTCTGTTTCTAATATTATATAATATATATATATAATATATATACATTGATATATTATATATCAATATTATATATATATGAATTAGCTTAAATTAAAGAAAAAATAAATGTTACTAAATAGATACAAAAAAAAAGATTTACACATTTAAGTTTACAATTGTATGGATTTCATGTTTGTATTTCATCATCCAGTATATGAAAGTCTATTAAAAACTCTGCTGAAATGTGTCATCGTTCACATTAAATCTGCTTCACTGAACGAAGCCGACAGAAATCAGCCTGTACAAAAAAAAGGTTTCACACATGTGACATTAAGGCCTCATAAGTATTTAAATTTCAACATGGTACAATATATCATTTAATATGTGGCCGCATTTAAATCAGGGTTTCCATTCTGAGCCGTAGCATATTTCTTGCTCAAACAATAGTCAGGATTCATTAGCGTGCAGAATCTTTTAGGGCGGTGAAGATAGAGAGCAAGAATATGTAGTGATTTGTCTCAGTGTATAACTTCATAATTTGTAACTGCACATCAGGAATTGATCTTTAGAGGAAGTGGGTGGCTCTTAAAAGAGCCGTTGAGGTGGTGGTCTCCAGCAGGTTTACTTGGAGCTGGTGTACTTGGTCACGGCCTTGGTGCCCTCAGACACCGCGTGCTTCGCCAGCTCGCCGGGCAGCAGCAGGCGGACAGCGGTCTGGATCTCCCTGGACGTGATGGTGGAGCGCTTGTTGTAGTGAGCCAGACGAGAGGCCTCACCGGCGATGCGCTCAAAGATGTCGCTCACGAAGCAGTTCATGATGCCCATGGCCTTGGAGGAGATGCCGGTGTCGGGGTGGACCTGCTTCATCACCTTGTACACGTAGATGGCGTAGCTCTCCTTCCTGGACTTGCGCCTCTTCTTGCCGGTCTTGCTGACGGTCTTAGAGACGGCTTTCTTGGAGCCCTTCTTGGGCGCTTTGATAGGTTCAGGCATGGTTGACTGAATCTTCGGAGTGAGAAGATAACTGCTAGAGCTCAGGGGGGTGATTTATATCAGCTCGATGCAAACGAGGCTGTGCTGTTGCTTGCGTCGGATTGGTTGCTGAGCGAAGCATGCTCAGGACAAGTCACTGTGGTTGTGAGCAGATGCATTTAGTGAGCTGGTGGAAGAATCAGAAGTTGCAACAACTGTGATAAAATAATCCAATCCATCTCATATTACATTTTTTTTTTTCAATCGCTCACAAGAGCTTACCCATACTTGAGATACTTTTTTCTAAACTCTTAACACAGACTCACACCTACAAAGCACAATTGTCCAAATGGATAATTTTCTTCTCAAAAGCACATTTCGTTAAATATATACTAACTCTTCATTTCAAAATAGAGCTTGAGCTGAATCCATTATTAATATTTTTTGTAATTAACATATATTGGTTATTACATTTCCCCCCCTTTTAATTGTTATTGCTCTGTACATTTATTATTATGAATTAATCCGGTTTTATTGTTATTTTTTCAGGCTTTATATGTGACTCTTTGAACACAAAGGCTCTCTTGAGAGCCACTCACTACTTCTCAAGATCAATTCCTCCTTCTGAATGTTTATATGCATAGTATATATTTATTTATATCATATCAATATTTAAATAATGTATACTGTAATGCAATGAAGAATGTACAATATATAATGCAGTGACATTCAATGATGCATTTCCAGTTTTTCTCAATTGCTATAACACTAAAACCCATTGGCTGAACAAAGTTCTCAGTTGCCTGAACTCATGTAGTTAATCTTGCAGTCTGTCTCGCATGGCAAAACACAATTTGCAGATCTCACTTAGACTTTTCAGCAAAACTTTAAACACATTCTCAGTCTCAAAACACATTCTGCACTCTAATGCACATGCCATCCATACTGCTAAACACAAGTGGCAAAAATCAAATACAAATAGAGAACACATGTCATTGATTACAGTTGTTTTCAATCGTTAACAAGCGCTTACCCATACTTGAAATACTTTTTCTAAACTCTTAACACAGACTCACACCTACAAAGCACAATTGACCAAATGGATTATTTTCTTGTCAAAAGAATGACACATGAATTCTTACATGTCCATTTTTTTTAAAAGAAAACATTTATTCATAAATCTTGACAATAAATATTGTTATCTTTGTCATTTAACTTTTCACATTTGGTTTTTCAGTCAGTTTACCACATCAATGTCTTATGCTACTTCAATATAAATGGCACTAAAGCATCACCCAATACAGTTTTGTTCAATCGCTAACAAGCGCTTACCCATACTTGAGATACCTTTTCTAAACTCTTAACACAGACTCAAACCTACAAAGCACAATTGGCCAAAAGATATTTTTCTTCTCAAAAGCACATTTCGTTAACTATATACTAACTCTTCATTTCAAAATAGAACACATCTTTTTCTGCAGACACTAACTTGACCAAAACACTGGAAATCTGACTCAAAATGATTCTGTCAAACAATAACTCTTGTTTTCACTTCACAAGCTCCTTCCAGTCAATCAAAGTACACCAGGTTTCAAAACACTGGCTACTGCTGACATTACAAAAACTGCATAGACTTTTATGTTTAAGTTTTACAGGTATTTGCATGCAAAACATGTAATCCACTGTTTTTACACTACACGTATTGGTTAGGAACTGTATGTCCACATGTAATGTTCACATTCAAAAGCATTCCAGTAAAAAACTAATCAGTTTTTTTTTCTCCTTTAATGTTTACTACAGGAGGTACAGTATGAATACTGATGGAACAGAAACAGTTTTACAGTATTGCTTACAGTGAACACAATATCCATGAAATACACAAGAGCGGCAACAAGCCCAGATAAGGGGGGGGGGGGGGGTGCAATGGTTCCTTTAAAAAAGTTACAGTAAATCCAAACTATTATTTTTTTTATTTTTTACAAATAAACAATGTTTTGGGGCAACGGCTGCAATAGATGATTGAACAACATTCAGTGAGTCAGTGTAGGCGGTGTCTGTGTGATCAACATCTCAAAATGTCATCATCAAAATGTAAATTCTAATCCAAAACTTGCTAAAACATATTTCTAAAAAAACATTCCAAACTCTGAGCTACCATCAGGAGGAGATGGAGAATCAATTGTCTATTTATTATCCAATGAGATATATTGTTTTAGAACTGATATCATTGCAGAAGAGGTTTTTAGACTGTATCTAAGGTTTGGAATATTGTGTTTGCCATTGTGGGATGTTGTGTGTTAACGTTCGTAAATAATACAAAAACAATCCATCGTTTTGTTGGGAGGTATAGCTTGTCTGTTAAGAAAATGTAAGCATTGTGAAAATGTGTTCACTGACTGCATATTGTGTGAAAACAACATGAAATGTGTGAATGGTACGGCCACAAAACACCGATGCTGTGCTAATTGTGTTTAGAGTTTTGAAAATGTGACCACTGATTGGACAAACGCTTGGTAGCGCCTGAACAAAACTGTAAACACAATCATTAAAAATTGATTGAACTTGTATCACATGATGTGACAACCAATATAAACCAGTTGAGAGCAAACAGGTTGTTGAAGGTGTGAAGGAGAAAGTCTGAGAATGGATAGAAGAAACAATGTCAGAGTACGAGGACTGCGAGGTGGACGACAAGGAGGAAGGGGAGGAGGGAAAGAAAGAGGAAGAGGAGGATGAAATTCGAGCAACAGTCATAGACCATGTTATAGTACACAGACTGACAATGAGGGAATCAGGACTTAGAGACGATTTTCTGTGTCCACCATAGTAAGGACATTCAGAGAAGGGAACAGGTACAGTATGCTACTGTATTTTTGTAATTGCAAATTTGCTGTGCTACACTATATTCAGCTGTTTCAATAGACACACAAGAGGCTTCTTCTCCGTTGCCTCAGGAGATGAAATATTGTTTGTGACGTCGACAAAGTGCTCTGGCCTGACCCGAAGACAAGAAGAAGCACATTGATGACATGTTGACTTCTTATTGTCCCTTTACTGTAGTATTGTATACTGTAGTAGGCCTACAGTGCATTGTAGGATGTATAATGTACAATAAACAAATTGTATGGCCTTGAACATTGTGCGTTCTATTTGTTACAGTAGCAGTACTGACTGCTCAACAGATGTTGACTGGTTCCAGGTTCATATCAACAAAGAGCAAGCATTCCAGCATCACAGAGACAAAGGACACAATGTGAGATGCAGGGTACAGTAGTGTAACAATAGGGTACAAAGATTAGCAAGAACAAAATAAATTGCAAAGAGCAAAGCACAGAAGTAATTTCTGTACAATTATTAGCTACTGTAATAGAACATATTTCCGTTTGTTCATATGAAATTTGTTTTGAGATAAAAAATATACATCTCCCTGAGAACTATATGTTTTGAACAATGTGTTTTCTATATATTGGTGGATTGTTTACTGATTGTTTGATAGTGTATATTATGTTGATCACTTTGTTTATGATTTGAGAGCAGTTTGATTTTGAGCTTTTTGAGATCTTGCCAGAGGATTCAAAGGTTTTGTAAATAGTGCTTGAAGATCAGGTTTTGTGAAAATGGGTGACCGTTTTAAGAAATGTGTCCTAGCAATCGAGAACAACTGTAATAGTAAATATTTTAAATATAAAACAGCATATCCCCAATGTCTCAACTGTACTAGATACTTTGGGGAACTAGAAAACTACAAACTGCATCTGTGTTTTACTGTAAGTGTTTTATTCCATTGATAATGGTTATAATGAACAGGTATTGTGTTAAAATATACTTTTTATAACATTCTTATATTAATTTAGCCTCTACAGCATTCTTAATATCATCATAACTTGTAAAACAAAGTACAAAAACAGTAAACAAAATGGGACTAATTTTCCTCTGAACCCAAATCACATAAAAACAAAGGCTGTGACCTTCCTGGAGGTTTTTGAAGTGCTTCAACCTCCAGAAGAAAAGACAGCAGCTCTTGACTGAACAGGACTTTGATAAACGAGATGGAACACACCACTTCATATTGATGAATGTAAATATTGTTCTTTTGCACATCAAACAATATACATTTAATAAACAATCAATGCACATAAATGTACATTGAATAAGCAATACATAGAACTTTTCAACCAACCATGTCTATTTCTGGTTTCATATTCTGCTGATTTTTGAAACTATTATGTCCTAAGATCTTCTCATACTTGTTATTGAATGGCAGTGGGTGAGTGTGACTAAAACGACTTTTAACTAAGGTTACTGACTGAAATGTATGACAGTATAATTAATATGTATTGATGTTCAGTTAGAGAAGTTCATAATGTAAAGGTGTAAATAATGTCTATTACAGTTGTGTTCAGGCGCTACCAAGCGTTTGTCCAATCAGTGGTCACATTTTCAAAACTCTAAACACGATTAGCACAGCATCGGTGTTTTGTGGCCGTACCATTCACACATTTCATGTCGCTTGTACCTCCTATAGTAAACAGTAAAGGAGAAACAAAACTGATTAGTATTTTACTGGAATTATTTTGAATGTGAACATTACATGTGGACATACAGTTCAACCAAGACATGTAGTGTAAAAACAGTGGATTACATGTTTTGCATGCAAATACCTGTAAAACTGACACATAAAAGTCTATGTAGTTTTTATAATGTCAGTAACAGTCAGTGTTTTGAAACCTGGTGGACTTTGATTGACTGGAAGGACCTTGTGAAGTGAAAAGAAGAGTTATTGTTTGACAGAATCATTTTGAGTCAGATTTCCAGTGTTTTGGTAAAGTTAGTGTCTGCAGAAACAGATGTGTTCTATTTTGAAATGAAGAGTTAGTATATATTTAACGAAATGTGCTTTTGAGAAGAAAAATATCTTTTGGCCAATTGTGCTTTGTAGGTTTGAGTCTGTGTTAAGAGTTTAGAAAAGGTATCTCAAGTATGGGTAAACGCTTGTTAGCGATTGAACAAAACTGTATTGGGTGATGCTTTAGTGCCATTTATATTGAAGTAGCATAACACATTGATGTGGTAAACTGACTGAAAAACCAAATGTGAAAAGTTAAATGACAAAGATAACAATATTTATTGTCAAGATTTATGAATAAATGTTTTCTTTTTAAAAAAAAATGGACATGTAAGAATTCATGTGTCATTCTGATTACTTTGTGTAGAGTAGACTTTGTGTATTTGTCATGCTAATATGAATAGTTTCTGTTGTTGACAATTCTTTGAAATAGGAAAAATCTCTTAGAGATGGTGTGGGTGGCTCTTAAAAGAGCCTTTTATAGGAGCGTTGTTGTCCAGCCTGAGAGCAGCTCACTTCTTCTTGGGTGCTGCTTTCTTGGCTTTGGGCTTCACAGCCTTCTTGACGGGGGTCTTCCTGGCTGTGGGGGCCTTCCTCGCCACCTTCTTTGGGCTCTTGGTGGGCTTTTGGGGGCTCTTTGCGGCCTTCTTGGGGCTCTTGGCCACTGCGGGCTTCTTTGCCGCTGCGGGTTTCTTCGCCTTCTTCGGGGACTTCTTTGCGGCAACAGGTTTCTTGGCTGCCGCTGCTTTGGACTTCTTGGCCGCTGCTGCGGGTTTCTTCGCCGCTGCGGGCTTCTTGGCTGCGGGAGCAGCTTTCTCCTGCTTGCTGATCTTGAAGGAGCCGGAGGCCCCGGTCCCCTTGGTCTGGACCAGCATCCCCTTGGTCACCAGGTTCTTGATGGCGGTCTTGACGCGGGACTTGTTCTTGTCCACATCGTATCCTCCGGCCGTCAGAGCCTTCTTGACGGCGGCAGCAGACACGCCGCTCCGCTCCTTGGAAGCGGCCACAGCTTTGACGATGAGCTCCGCCACGCTGGGACCAGCCTTCTTCGGCTTGGACACCACCTTCTTCTTGGCTGCTGCTTTGGCCGGCGCGGCGGCTTGAGCTGGAGCTGATTCTGCCATTTTGTTCCGTTGATGATCAGAAAACACGAGAGTGAGACTGACTGGTGAAGAGCTGCGAGCAGGGGGCGGTACTTAAAGCCTCCATGAGAACCGTGGAGACTCAACCCAGCCCGGGACTCCTCCGAGCGCTCTGAAAGACGACTCACTTGTGTTTTCTCTTCGCTGATAAAAGACTAAAACTACATGTGGAACAACTACTGAAGGCTGACGGCGAAGGGAGCCGAAAGAGGACTTGTTTCTCTCCATCTTGAAGTCATGTAGAGCTCCAATTATGTCTGTATTGTGTTTGAGGATCCTCCAAACCTCACCTACTCACCACCGTGGAGAGCGATGATCAGTGCGTTTTCCGACTCATTTATGTCTTTTAAATGGTTTTCAATATTCCAGATCTCCTTTAAGACACGTTTTCCAACTTGTCCACAAGTTAGTTTTGGGTCTCGATATTAAAAAAAATATATCTAATGTGGATCAGTTAGTAATAAACTATTCTGGGAGCAGCAAACACACTGATGTTGGTCGAGGCTCATGGTGCAGAATTCCTATCAGAGCTGCTTGACATGTTCTCAGCTGATGATCAATTATAATATATTAATCTATTAACGATCAAACCCACTGAAAAAATAAGATTCCTGTTTGGTATGCCTTACATGGTTATTAAAGTAACATTTTCTAAAAAACATTTACTAAAAACATTTACAGAACATTTACATTCACTAAACATTTACATTTAGATTTCAATAAACCTCAGGGGTCAAACAAGTGACTAAAATGTATTTTCTGAACCAAAAATAATATCTCAGAAAAGTTACAAACAACAATTAAAATACAAAAACCTTTAGAAGCAAACATCTACAATAATTAAACAATATTACTTGTGTATAAGATAACTAAATATTAAGTACTAACATCAAATATATAGCTCAAACATTTTCATTTAAGATTATTAATTCTTTGTTGAAGCTATGATGCATGAATTACAATATAGAGAGCAATAACCCACAAGGTATGGAGTGTAAGCATATCTGTTTATTCATAACATGTTTAAAGCGTATAAAGATACACAATTTATAAAAATGGACAAAAACAGATAAAAGAAAGTAATGTGTGTCTGCATCAGAAGCTCAGTTTGTGCCACTTGAGGATTTGTTTTTTGTGAAGACTTTTCCTTCTGACTTAAAAACAACATAATTTGAACCGTTAGGTCATTAATCGCTGTAAAACAAGATTTAATGGTTGTTTGCCAGATTGTGAAAGGAACGCTTCAAGACAACTTGAACATTTTAAAGGCTTTCTGGAAGGGTGGTGGCAGGTTTTGAAAAGCGCGTAAGTGATAATACAGCAGATGTAACAAATGTGGGACTCATTACAGATGATCAGAGGTAATCTTAAAATCTTGATAAGATGTCTAGCAAACTTCAATGCTTTTAAACCAAGGCATATAACTTTTTGACAGACTTCAAGACAGTGAAACAGAACAACCTCCGGTGCAAGCGAGAAGCGAGGAAATACAACTTGGACATCCCACAAAGATGTGGGATGTCCAAGCCTTTGTTCAATAGCCCAGCAGGATACCAGCAACCTGAAATGAAAGCAGCTAAATGCAATTCAGCCATCATTACTCACCTTATTTACACCTGTGCCATTACTCTGATGAGTCAAAAATGTTTATTAAAAATACCTAATATGATGATATTTAAGAGAAGACTTGAGACTTTACTCTTCGACAGCACTTATATTTAGGGCTGAATCAGGTTTGCCCTCATGGTCCATCCCCTAGATATCCTGCTATAGGCCTACAAGCTGCTGGGGGACGTTTTAGGATACACTGAGTACCACTCTCTTCTTCTCTCTCTACTTATGGATGAATTTTAATCTCTCCATTGCACATTAATAATAATAATACATACGATTCATATAGCACTTTTCAAGGCACTCAAAGACGCTTGAAGATGCACATTACTAACTCTGCTTCCTCCCCAGAGTCCTTGTGACTTCACATCTCATAGTGTCCATTGGACCTGTCTGGGTCTGATGCCATGGCCCTGCTGATGCCCCACCCACTCCTCCTCTCTACCTCCATCTGCCTGATGGATCACGGAGGTCTGGATCATGGATTATCCCTACTTCCAACTATGCGATAGCTATGTTGATGCTCTGCCCACTCCTCCTCTCTACCTCCATCTGCCTGATGGATCATGGCGGTCTGGATCAGGGTTCATGTTATTGAGTGGTTTTGATGTCTAATGTGTAACTCACCATACCCCAGCGCCTATTGATTATTTTAGAAGTCTCTTGGAAAAGTCCATCAAAGAACTTCATGAACTCATCCTCGTAGTCAAACCGTCATTTTCTTCATTTGGAGTTTAATGTATAGTCTAGCAACATAAACATACACATTGGGAATACTACTGTGTTAATATTGCAATTTATTCTTGATTGATAATGCTCTTGCAAGAAATATAACCTCAGACTTGAAACATAATGTTTGTAGAAAGCCCCAGTCATATCAATCCCATCATTTCAGGTAATTAGCAAGCTAAATGCATGTTATATGACAAAATCATATATTTTCCTTCCAAAACTATTACAAATACTTGTTGAAAAATAAATCAGTTTTATGATTTCACAACACTGTAAATGGTTTGGCTAGATTTAGGCACAAATACATATCGGTTAGGTTTTGGTTATCATGGTATAGGTTTAAATATTTTATTACGTTTAGCGGAGTGTTGCTGTCATCGTTACACTAATACACATGTTACGGTCTTCATTGAATACACAATTAGGAAGTATTTAGTAAACATTTCTGACTAGTCCACTATATTAGTGAACATCTTTAGGTTGTAATAGTACATTTTGATAACATCTGCAGAGGTCTTATGTTTTAAATGAATACATATAGAAAGATATTATAATAGTTAAATATTAAGGATAATATTGATATTGTTATTAATGTATTGTGAAGCATAAGAGTAATGTTTACTCTATGCAAATGTAAATGGCAAGAATTAATGTATGTTGCATGAGAGTGACTATATGTTAGTATTATAGATTGACGAAGCCGGTTGAAATCCGTGACGTGACCTACAATAACAAGGGACTTTTATTGTGAAAGTGACTTTAATGCAGACCATAATAGACAGGACTTTTATTGTGAAAATACTTGACCGGAAATGACGTTTTGACCCCTCCATTGTTCTAGCGGAACTTTGAACCAATCACTCGGTGTTAACGGCTGGACTCACCTTTCAGTGCGGATTGGCTGATTTTTAGTTTAAGACTTGAGGGATTACAGCGAGCGGCCTCTTCCACAGGTATTCTCGATGCCGGAAGGAGGGCGGAGGAGCCGATAAAGATCACGATCGTGAGCCCTGACTGTTTGTTTTACTCTTCCTGCCATTAAATGTTGATAACTTAATTCACGGGCGTCCGGAAGCCTGTTTTCCATTATTTGCGTGTCTCCAGTTTCAGAATACCTTACAATCTTTTATTCCTGTCCAAATGTATCATGACAAATATGATGTCCTTTATGGTGGACTCGAAGTATCCAACACTCCAGCGTGAGAAGTAGGAAACAAGCGAAAGCAATATTACTAGAGTTATATATAGTGAGTAGTGAATGAGTACATTATATTGGACACAGCCTATATCTACTTAATGGAATACAAAGTACATTAAAAGCACATCGTAGATTAACCTAAGGAAATATAATGTAGGCATAATTCCCAATTTGCATTGTTAGATGTCATAACTAGCAATCAGCTAGTTACTTTTAAGAGAGGACCTGGGGTGTGGCAATCCATGGTGGCAGCAGCCTAGTTTGTGTTAGTTTAGTTTGTATCATTTACGATGAGAAAAATGGAAAACAGTCTTACTTTCAGAAGACTCCCGTAGAAAATATACAGCTAGAAACAACAATATTGGCGGGGGGGGGGGGGGGGGGGGGGGGGGGGCTGTTTTGTGATATACTAACATGCCTAAAAGGGGGTTTTGGTTTATCTGGCAACACTGAGATCAGTCGACCAATGACTGCTCAGGTGGAACGTAAGGGAGATACCATTTACAAAACTTTTAAGGGGTAAAAACTTGTGAAAGACCCAGAGAAACGGAAATATCCGACGAAGCAAAATCCCGGACGTTTTTGGAAACCCTGCCGGACGCTTTTTTTTGGTTTCAAAAAGAGTACATGTCCGGGGAAAACCGGACGTCTGGTCACCCTAATACCTACAGTCTACATCTGGTTAGAAAATCAGTGTGGTAATATTGGCAACATGTTCAATTGCTCAACATGTTGAAGCTCATGACATTAGCAGGTGTTGTTATTGAAAGAAGTGCATATTTTATTGACTGCTAAAGTGATGTAAAGAAGGTTTCTGAGGTTTTAGTTGGTTTAGTGGCAGCAATGCTAACAGCGAAGGCTGCATGATAGGAAGCTCAACATGTTGTTGGCTCGTTGGTCATCCATTAATTTGATTCTCGAAGTTGGACTTTTATGCGATAAGGTTTGGGAGTCAGAGTGATGCCATAGACTGGAGTGTAGTCTGGCTCTCCTGCATCCTCAGGCCAGATGAACTTAAACTTCCTCAGTAGCGTCACCATGATGAGGAAGAGCTCCATACGAGCCAGACCCTCTCCGAGACACATACGAGGACCTAAGAGATAAAGAAAAGATCTCTACAATAATTGGTTTAACCCACCCTCTTTGTTCATGTTTGTTTTTTATGCTCACTTACCCCCACTACTACGTTTCCTCGACTAGTCTCCAAAAGTAGAATGAGAGACATAGAATTTCAGCAATAAAAGCTCCATTGAGGTGGAATCAGCTTCCAGTTTCAGTCCAGGAGGTAGACACTTATTGCACATTTTAGAGTAGACTTTAGACTTTTCACTTGTATAATGTTTACAGTTAAGGTTGGCTAAGGTCTGCCTTTGACAACACCTAGTTATGCTGCTTCAGGCCTATAATTTAACGGGACTGCCTAGATTACGCTGAGATCCTCTTTTTCCATATAAGACAATTGCCTTGACCAGAATTGGCACATACCTGCAGAGAAAGGCATGAAGGCCTCCGGTTTGACAAACTCTCCCTGGTTATTGAGAAAGTTTTCAGGGTTGAATTAATTTGGGAATTTCCATTGTCCCTCCTCATTCAGCACCAAGGTAAGATTAGGGATGATCATCGTACTGTTACGTATTTCAGAATTGAACAGCCTGGAAGAGCTTCTACGATAATAAGACTCACAGTCTGCTAATGTTCTCTCCTTTAGGGAGACGTTTATTCACTGATCAAAAGCAAAGTACAAATACTCACGCGCGATTGCAATCACGCCGTCAGCTCTCCTCAACATGCAAGTCGAGCACCAAAAACACACTGAATCCCCAAAACATTTAGACTCACGAAATGTAAAGCCAGTAACTATATTTAGATATATTCTGCTGGGTTTGTTTTGAGACATTGTGCTTGTGTGCATTTGTGTGTGTGTGTGTGTGTGTGTGTGTGTGTGCGTGTGTGCGTGTTTGTCCATGCCTTTCTCTTGATGTGTTCCAGCATGTGTTCATGTCCTTGGAGGAAATACAGATGTTGGAACTCTGTATCGTCTCTTTCAGGCTTCACTAGGCCGCTCTGCTCAATGTTCACCACCTTGCGGAAACCATCTAGACACACACACATATTTGAGGGCATACACACGCACACACACACACACACACACACACACACACACACACACACACACACACACACACAGTATAAGGGCCTTCTGTAATTGAGAGCAGAGAAGACAAGGAGAGACGTGTAGGCTACTCACACATGTTGAGCTGTCGAACAAAGCTCGCCATATTATTGTGTTTAAAGTACTTTGGCAGGACTTCCTTGGCAAAGCGTCCCTGGTCAAAGACGTGGAAACTGGTCCCAGACTGAAATGTAGAAAGGAAAGCGCGATCAAGACCGACCAGACAGAGCCTGACATTATGTCCCTTCTGATGATAGATTTTACTTTACAATCATCAAAACAAGGTCACTTGTCTGGTTGGTCATTACTATTGAGCAGTGAGACTGAAGTTACACTTTCAGATGCTAAAGCCTCAGTATATGATGCACTGTGTTAACCCTTTAAAGCGTAAATACTGGTTCAGAAAATCAGACTCAGAACTCCGAAACAGGATAAAAGTCATAATGTCTATACTAATGGGCTTTAGAAATACA
>CM070108.1:20717408-20804926 GCA_036178185.1 Liparis tanakae | reverse complement strand
GGCACTTGTAAATTGTGCAAAGTGATGGCGACATTGTATCTTGACGATTTGTACAAAGATCCAAATTGAAGAACAACAATAGAAGGACCAATACAGCCCATTTTGTAACATTTTGAATGTTTTGTAAATGTATTGGTCCATGTGTTGTATTTTGTAGTCCTTTCTAGTTTGCCTTTAGTTCTTGCTACTTAACTGCAGTATGCGTACATACAGGAAATAAAGCATTCAAACTGCAATGCATCTGTGTTCATTCAGGACTAGCGGTATTATGAGAGGAGTCTCTTAATATATAAAAAATGTTGGGTATGATCCACACTAAATGTTTGTGTGCACTTCAAATGAGGAAATGCACGTAATGCCAACAAATATGCAGAGTTGTGTGCTCTGATTCCTTTTTCTAAATCCCAAGTCGACCTGTGAATGTGTGCAGCTGGTTCGGCCTCACGTGCCGCCCTCTCCCCGCTCGTTCAACCACTCGGCGAATGAGAAGCAACCTGTCAAACGCACGACGTTGTGAAGGTCGAGCCGAGCAGCAGAATGGGGATTTAAGTGGTTTTGAACGTGCTCTGTTTGATGGTACCAGACGGGCTGTTCTCAGTATTTTTTAAACTGTTGATCATCTGGGTTTACAGAGAATGAGCTGAAAAAGAGAAAATATCCAGTGAGTGGAAGTTGTATGGACGAACATGCTTTGTTGAGAAACCATAGGAGAATGGGCAGTGGAGAACATGTGGAAGGAAGCTTGATGCCGACGGGCTCCAGCAGCAGAACAACACGGTGCTCACAGAAAGCTGAGGCTACAATTTGCACAGGCTCACCGAAATTGGACAATGGAAGATTTGAAAAAAAAATTGGATTATGACGTAAACATGATAGCATATGGATCCATTCTGCCATGTATCAATGGTTCAGGCTGGTGGTGTAATGGTGGTATTTTCTTGGCACACTTCGGGACCTTTAGTACCAAATTTAACTTGGTTTAATGATTTGATTTAAGCTTTGATTTGTTATCTTTGAAAACTGAATGTGCTTCTAGTTATGGCTCACTACAATCTCAAATAACACTCTTGGTGTAACTGTTTATGAATAAATAGAATATACAAGTGTAATAAGGAAGGAATAAGGAAAACATATTTTTTAATTTTAGTTTCAACATTGACCAAAAAAGACATAACTGCTCCAGTGGTCGGCCTCACTGCTGGGCCAGAGTCATGGTCGGGTGAGCTCCATCAGTCGGTGCAGGATGCTTTTCTGTCCGCAGCGTACCTGCAGGGCGTTCTGCTTCCTGCTGCCCAGTCCTTCAAACGCTGCCTTGTCCTCCATCAGCGCCTGGTCGCTCTTCACACCCTGTCCCCCCTCCACGTCTCCGTAGGACCTCACGGTCAGACGGGCTGCTTCATGAATGAGGCGTTTCCACGAAGCCTTCAATCCGGGGAGGTCCTCGTTGGAGAAAGGGAGGGAAATCTCGTCTTCCTCCCACCCTTCGTTATCCTTGAACTCTGAGAACTCCTCCTTTGACATGCACATCATCTGAAAATACACAAAGCGAAAGGTTTTTCTTCCAACATCAGCATGGTGTTGGTTTTGTGCAGTGTGCAAGCAGACCAATGTCCCCCTCCCCCACCTTGAGCGCGGTTTGTAGCTCTGCGTCTGTGAGGCAGCCCTGTTTGCCAAAGACGAAGGATCCTTTCTCTCGCATCATCTGACACAACATCTCCCACTGCTTCTCTACCAGCAGCCGGTCCGGATCAGACTGAACACCTGCAAAGAGAGGAGGAAGATGAGGAGAGGGGCGTTAAACTGCAGAGTAACAGGGTTGTATTTGTGTTCACTTCAAGATGATTTATCATCTTGTTTATTTTACACTTCTCTCTTGCGCTACTGCAATTTGCCAACTCTTGGAACAAAACCCGTCCATCACGTTCACCTTGCATGGCGACCTTGTAGAGGTTGGCGACGGGGACGTCAGCGGTGTCATTGCCGTTGCTCCGGTAAGGCTCTGTGAAGCCGTACATGTGCAGCAGCTGCCAGTTGGCCCTCTGCCCGTAGGTGTTAAACACCTCCTCGCCTTTGAGAATCGGGCGCACGCAAACCATCTTCAAACTGTCCTGAGGACATTCGGCGTGTAGAGAGAGAGAGAGAGGGGGGGGGGTCACACTTGTTTGAAACAATACAAATATCCACTGTCATGAGGAGTAGATGTTCCCCCTCACCGGTGTAAAATCCAGAATTGAATTGTGATTGGACACGTGGTTCAGCATGTCGGCCATGGGAACCATCATCAGTGGGTTTGGGGCCTTCTCTTGGTCCTCCTCTTTATACTCCTTCTCCTCCTCATCGTCTTCGCTATCCTCTTCTTCCTCTGGCTCTTGGAAACTTCAGAGAGGAGGTTGGGGATGTACTTTCAGAGGTTTCATTGAAGCAAAGAGGATCCAGACAATGTGTGTGTGTGTCCTGGTCACTAACCTGTAGGCCATGACGAAGGCCACCAGCTTCGTGTACAGCTCCAGTGTGTGTGTGTCGGGGTTCCACAGGTCCGGGTGCTTGGCGATGAAGGGAAGGACCAGGTCGGTGTAGTCCCTCTGGATGTTAGCCAGGTCTGTGTCCACGGCCTCTGGGATGCCTGTTCCCCTCAGTAGTTTGTCTCTCTCCTCTTTCGACCTGGACAAATTAACTGTAAATTACTGCGGAGTAAAGCTATAAGTTCACACTTCTTCCAAGGAAAAAGCTAAAAGAAAAGCTGTTCCTGGAGTTGTGAACGTGACAGTTTAGTGTTTTTAGTGAACTGATCTTCAGGATAGGGATTTAAATTGCACCCTTACCAAAACATGGGGTGGTCCAGGGTCTTGAAGTCTGTCCACAGAGAGAGGTAGGGTTTCCAATGGGACTGTGAAGATGTATACTCATACAGCAGAGCCAGCAGCAGGGGGACCCAGCCAGACGAGCTCTCCAGAGAAGACTTCTCTGTGCCGGGCGGGTAAAAAGGAGAAGCTGGGTCACAAAGTGTGTGTGTGTGTGTGTGTGTGTGTGTGTGTGGGGGGGGGGGGCTCAAGTTTCTCCACGATTTAAAACCGTCACCTTTCTCCAGCACGACAGACACCGTGGTTGTTTCCTGGTGGAGGAGAGCTGATCTGGGGATGGTGAATACAACCTCTCCCTCCTCTATGTCGTCTAGAGCCAGCATCCCGTACTCTGCCACTGTTCCCTCTTTACTCACACACACCTACAGAGAGACACCGTGTGGTTATGGAGACAGGGATCAACTCAATAAGTGCACCTTCTTCAAAACACTTTTGACAAATACTGAACGTGGCAGGAGCAACAAAGTAGAAATGATCTTATCCGCAGCCCCAGACTGGTTTGTGCTTAGGCCAACACACCTTACTGCTGAGCACCAAGCCGACTCTCTTGCACCACTGGAGAAAGTCCTGCAGCGGATTTATCTCTGAACCATCGTCGACCTGATAGAAACAAATATGTAAACATCCGTCACATGAAATTGCACGTGCGATCTAGTGCACTTGTTGTGACCGTGCCCACGTGTTTACACTGAGTCATGCTGCACGTTGGCTTCGCTGCAAATGAAAGCGCAAAACTAGTGTAACCAGCAGACACAAGAACAGCTTCTTCCCACTGGCCGTCACTCTGATGAACACTTAATCAGACACATCCATCTGCACAATCGCCACTTTCTTTCTACACTAACATCCCCAATTCATTGTCACTGTTGTTGTATTTATATCTTACATACATGTTGCTATTCTGCTGTCTTCAATGCATTTTTAATATGTATCCTGTTATATTGTAAATTACATACAAGTACGAGGAGAGCGTACGTTTAACCCGAGTCAGATTCCATGTATGTGCTCACGTACATGGCCAATAAAGCTGATTCTGATAGCAGACTGTCTCGTGTGTTTTGTATTGTGGATGGTATGTCCCTTCGGGGTTGCCGTAAAGAGGAAAAGTAAGTAGACTTGAGGGGGAACACATAATAAAGAGGGAAGCCGTGGTTATTAATATGTTGTAAGTGCGCCTGACACACGAAACCAGAACGCTCGGTTACACTAGTTTATAAAGAAACGGCACCAACATCTGCAATAGATTAATAACCACTGCGTTCGTGATTTTGGCTCGTGATCCAACCAGTAACGCGAGATTGTCCCCTTATCAAAACAGTCGGTGCCCGGTGCAACTAGCTCACACCAGAAGCTAACTGTAACGCGGACCGGATTTAGGGCAACACAAGACACACTGTACGAACGGTGTTTGGTTTCTACGAGTTGAATTGTAACCTTTAATCGTTTCTCGTTGGATGCCATCTTGTCAAACGGCTTCCTAAAGGCTCGAGGGGCTCTGGGTGACTACATGGACGAACGAAGAGCCCGCGATGGATAAACGGTTAATTTCGCCCCGAGCGACGACTCGCAGGCAAGTAAGGGCCACGCGCACGAGCTGGCATTTTGACTTTTTAGAGGCCCAACTCTTAACGTCCACACCCGTAGACGTTCAGACGCGTTCCCACAACGTCCGTAATCGTCGAGCAGTCGATGAGCCGTTTATGACGCCTTCCGTCAGACTTTTCCGGGGGGGAATTACATAGCGACGTGACGTTATACATGTGGTTAACAGGGTAAACCCCTCAAGCCTAATACTATCGGCGTTTCTCAACATGCGTACTTGTGCGTCCTTTCCTCTACTTGTGTCCTCATGAAACGTCATCAGTCTCAGCCCGGGTACATGTTCACATTCAAAGTTCGCTTCTCTCAAAGCAAGGTCAAAATGCCCGGATGTGACTTGATCCTCCCACTTTCCGGAGGATGCATCACAGGAGATTTGTGCGTACTCTGGCCAGCATATATCCCACAATGCATTTCACCAGCAACCGGAAACAGTATCGGAGGAGAAAATAAACTACTGAAAGTTGACTTTTTATAAATACTACTGTTGTTGAGTCACAGAGTGTCATTTTAGGATGTTTTGTTTATTTTACTGTAAAAAAAATATTTACAGTGAATAATAAGAGTAAACTCAGGAGCAAGAATAGCTGATGTGGTGACATCATCAAGTCAGCTGCTGGTCCCATCGCAGAAAGACCGAGGCTGTTTCTCAATATGCGAACTTGTGCGTCCTTTCCTCTACTTGTGTCCTCGTGGACTCGTAAAACGTCATCAGTCTCAGCCCGGGTACACGTTCCAATTCAAAGTTCTCTTCTCTCTCTTCACGGTCAAAATGCCCGGATGTGACTTGATCCTCCCACTTATAATAATAAGAATAAGAATAAACTCAGGAGCAAGAACAGCTGATGTAGTGACGTCATCAAATAAGCAGCCGTTCCAATCGCAGAAAGACCGTCCTCCCGTTCTCCCGTCCTCCCGTCCTCCCGTCCTCCCGTCCTCCCGTCCTCCGGAGTCTGGGCTCCCAAGACCAGACTCCCAAGACCAGACTCCAGAAGAACACAAGTCTGCAGTTGTGTACTTTGAATTGAGAAACGGCCCGTCTTCCCGTTGTCCCGTTGTCCCGTCCTCCGGAGTCTGGACTCCCAAGTCCAGACTCCAAAAGAACACAAGTCTGTAGTCGTGTACTTTGAATTGAGAACCACCACATGTGTGTAGCCTGGCATATTACATTTACACAGATACATTTAAAGCCCCACTATGTAACTTTTCCACCTTAAAATAACAGCTTGAAAAAAAATGTGCCGCTACAATGGCTTTTAATATGTTGATTTGCGCCTCCGCCACTGCCATCGGGGATCTGTGGCCAGAAAACTGCTGAATGTAAGATGTTGGGAGCCGCCTGGTACTTCCGGCGGAAGTACGTCAACTTGCTGTCTGGCAGTGATTACGCAACGTCATATAGTGCCAGTCCACGCTCACAGGTGACTTTTTATTTGCTCTACTACGCGACGCATAGAGACAGAATGACATGCCACGGCTGAACGGCTCCCTGCGGCTGCGGAGACGCGCTGCCGGTAGCGCGCATCGACCAGCTGGGAGATCAGCTGTGAGGGTTCGAGCCGGAAGAGCCATATGGCTCGAGAGCCAGACGTTAAATACCTGAAGGGGGCGCTACAGGGGAAAAGTTACATAGTGTCGCTTTAAAGCCCCACTATGTAACTTTTCCACCTTAAAATAACAGCTTGAAAAAAATTGTGCCGCTACAATGAATTTTAATATGTTGATTTGCACCTCCGCCACTGCCATTGGGGGTCTGTGCCAAAATATGAAAAAGATGGCGCCGCAGATGGCAGCCTCGGTACTTCGCTCTCTCGTACTTTTTCTGTTTTTGTTTGTTTGTCTCGTCTCCAGCTCTCCCTCTCTGATCACATACAGCAGGGAGGTACTCTTAAACCTTCAGCAATCCACCGGTCAAACTTTTTCACCGGTTTTCATTGAACCGGAATACTTTACAGAGACTTTGGTTGGAGGAGCAGCGGCTCTTCTGGGAATTCGCCGCAGACGCCGGCGTGGGAAGCGCGCAGGAGCGCTCGTTAAAGTGCGCCGGCGCGTTCGAACTGCGCTCCCGTCAATTCACCTGGCGAGCGTCCGCTCTCTGGCGAACAAGATTGATGAACTGATGCTTCTAAACAAAGCCAACACGGACTTTAGTAGATCTGCCGCCCTCTGCTTCACGAAACCTGGCTCGGTCGCACATCCCGGACAGCGCACTACATCTGCGGGCTTCCAACTCCACCGGCGGACGCGTCACGGCTCTGTCGGGAAAGCGAGGGAGGCGGGATCTGCTTTATATTAACGTAGGTTGGTGCACAGATGTCACAGTGTTAACGGAATCATGCAGCCCTCACCTAGAAACACGTTTAATAGACTGCAAACCATTGTATTCACCGCGGGAGTTCTCCTCATTCATTCTGGCCGGTGTGTACATCCCACCTCAGGCCTGTGTGAGCGAGGCACTCCAACACCTGGCTGAGCAGATCACCACCATGGAGCACAAACACCCAGACTCCCTGCTCATTGTTCTTGGGGACTTTAACAGAGCAAACCTCAGCAAAGAACTGCCTAAATACAGACAGCATATCAAGTGTAGCACCAGGGACAAAAACACACTGGACCACTGCTACACTGTTCTGAAAGATGCATATCACTCAGTCCCCCGTGCAGCTTTGGGACTATCTGATCATTGTCTGGTCCATCTTCTGCCGTCCTACAGGCAGAAACTAAAATCTGCAAAGCCTGTGGTGAAGACTGTGAAGAGATGGACCAATGAGGCCAAGCTGGAGCTACAGTCCTGCTTTGCCTCCACTGATTGGAGTGTTTTTGAGGCTGCTGCTACAGACCTGGACGGGCTCACTGACACTGTGACATCCTACATCAGTTTTTGTGAGGACATGTGTGTGCCGACTAAAACCTTCTGCACATACAACAACAATAAACCCTGGTTCACTGCAGGACTCAGGCAGCTTTGTCGGGCTAAGGAGGAGGCCTACAGTGGTGGGGACAGGATTCTCTACAACCAGGCCAGAAACTCCCTGGGAGGGAGATCAAGTTAGCTAAGAAGAGCTATACTGATAAGCTGGAAAAGAAGTTTTCAGCCAACGACCCCTCGTCAGTCTGGAGAGGCCTGGAAGTACTCACCAACTACAAGAGACCATCCCCCCCCACTGTGGACAATCACCGTCTGGCCGGCGACCTGAATGTGTTCTACTGCAGGTTCAACAAGCCCACTTCCGCCACGCCCAACTGCCCCATCAACAAACAATCATCTGCCTCCCTCTCACCTCCCCCACCCAACCCCCCACCGGCACTGACGATCTGCGAAGAGGATGTGAGTCGGCTCTTTCAGAGACAGAAGATCAGGAAGGCTCCGGGCCCAGACGGTGTGTCCCCCTCCTGCCTGAAAGCCTGTGCTGACCAGCTGGCCCCCATCTTCACGGAGATCTTCAACCGATCACTGGAGCTGTGTGAAGTCCTTCCTGCTTCAAGCGCTACTTGATCATCCGGTCCCTAAGAAATCCTCCATCACAGGATTAAATGACTACAGACCCGTTGCCCTGACGTCTGTGGTCATGAAGTCCTTTGAAAGACTTGTGTTGACCCACCTGAAGGACATCACAGGCCCCCTGCTGGACCCCCTGCAGTTTGCCTATCGTGCAAACAGGTCGGTGGATGATGCGGTCAATATGGGACTGCACTATATACTGCAACACCTCGACTCCCCAGGGACATACGCAAGGGTTCTGTTCGTGGACTTCAGCTCGGCATTCAACACGATCATCCCGGAGCTTCTTCATCCCAAACTCTGCCAGCTCACCGTGCCAGCCCCCACCTGTCGGTGGATCACTAACTTCCTGACAGACAGGACGCAGCAGGTGAGGCTGGGAAAAACAATATCCAGCACCCGGACCATCAGTACTGGTGCCCCCCAGGGATGTGTGCTCTCTCCACTGCTCTTCTCCCTCTACACCAACGAGTGCACCTCAGGGGACCCGTCTGTTAAACTCCTGAAGTTCGCTGACGACACATCGGTCTTCGGCCTCTTCAGGAACGGTGACGAGTCTGCGTACAGACGGGAGGTTGAACAGCTGGTCCTCTGGTGTGGTGAGAACCACCTGGAGCTGAACAAGCTCAAGACTGTGGAGATGACAGTGGACTTCAGGAGGAGCCCCCCAACACTACCCCCCCTCACCATACACAATAGCACTGTGTCCGCAGTGGAGACCTTCAGGTTTCTGGGATCCACAATCTCCCAGGACCTGAAGTGGGCCTCCAACATCAACACCATCCGGAAAAAGGCCCAGCAGAGGCTGTACTTCCTGCGCCAGCTCAGGAAGTACAGCCTGCCTCAGGAGCTGCTGATCCTCTTCTACATCGCCATCATCCAGTCTGTCCTCTGCTCCTCCATCACTGTGTGGTTTGGATCGGCCACCAAACAGGACAGAGGCAGACTACAGCGGATCGTCAGGTCGGCAGAGAGAACTATTGGTTCCAGCCTGCCCTCCATCCTGGACTTGTACACCTCCAGAGTCAGGAAGCAGGCTGGAAAGATCACCACAGACCCGTCACACCCTGGACACAAGCTGTTCCAACTCCTCCCCTCTGGGAGGCGCTACAGAGCTCTGTACGCCAAAACTACCAGACACAGAAACAGCTTCTTCCCTCTGGCTGTCACCCTGATGAACAGTTGATCAGACTCTCCATCTGCACTATCTGCACTTTTTTAACTATTGCCTTTAATGTCTTTTTGAATCTTTTTTATATTTATCTAGTTTAATGTATATTGTGTATGTATGAGAGAGCAAAGTGGAACCGGAGACAAATTCCATGTATGTGAAAACTTTCATGGCCATTAAAGCTGATTCTGATTCTGATTCTGAAAAAAAATACTGCTGAATGTAAGATGGTTGGGAGCCGCCCGGTTCTTCCGGTTGAGGAACAGGAAGTACTTCAACTTGCTTTCTGGCAGTGATTACGCAACGTCATATAGTGCCAGTACACGCTCGCAGGTGACTTTTTATTTGCTCCGCTACGCGACGTGTACAGACAGAATGACATTCCGCGGCTGAACGGCTCACTGCAGCTGCGGAGACCCGCTGCCGGTAGCGCACATCGACCAGCTAGGAGATCAGCTGTGAGGGCACAAGTCTGGATTAAACACAGACTTGCACTTTAGTCGCACTTGAATGGCTCTTATTATGGTACTTTTGTAGTTTGACTATGATGAGGAAATGTTACTTTCTGTATTCTTGTTGTTCTTAGTTTGTACTCTAGGTTGAAATGCACTTATTGTAAGTCGCTTTGGATAAAAGCGTCTGCTAAATGACATGTGCCTGAAGAGCCATATATGGCTCGAGAGCCAGACGTTAAATACCTGAAGGGGGCGCTACAGGGGAAACGTTACATAGTGTCGCTTTAAGAGTCTCACACATTGATAAATTATGATATTTATGTGCAGGTGGTGAAGAGTTGCCAGGTAAGGTGGCTGGAGAAGGTGTGTGACATCACCTGGTGACTCCTCTGCTGCACTGAGCTGACAGCTGACCACGTGACAGTAATCCGGTCTCTGGTCTGAAGAGAGCAGACAGCACTGACTAAATATTAAGCTACATTTTATTTGATGTTTCATTTGGTTTATATCTTTACAAATGAAATGTGCCTCTAGTTATGGCTCGCTAGTAGAATCACGAATAACACTCCTGATTTGACTAATGATTAAATAGAATATATAAGTGCAATGTAACGCGTGACATTAAGGTGAGAGGCATCATATCTGTAATGATGCCTCTCACATTTTATTTCAACAATCCAGCTTCAATTCACTTCCTGCGTTGCTAATTCCCTCGTCTCCAAAACGTTCGTACGCATGAGTCAGTTTCCGTACAGGTGCGCACATTGTCCCGTAAAGTGTTTTTTTTATAGATCACAACGGTTGTGTGGATAGGTCTCTTTCAGCCCCAACAGTTTCAAATGAGACCTGTAGTGTTTCAAAATGTATCATTACATATATAATTAATCCTTACTTTTGAACTATTTAATATTGATAGTCATTTTATTTTTTATGACGTCAGTCACATCAAACTATAAACAGAAAAACTTGTTTTCAAGTGTAACTACCGAGAGTAACTACTTTTTACATGTTGGCATTATATGCACACAAAAAAAGTCTCAGGCTTCTGAGTTTGTGTGCAAGTCAACAGTCAGATCTCATTTGCATATTTTGAAACCAATAATTTTGGTTTTGCAAATGATGCAGTCATTATCCCCATTTCATGTACAGACAATGACTTATCAACACTGCTAGCACATTTAAAAGGAGTGCAAAACAAGGACTGCTGAAAATCAAGTCTGTATTGAGGAAAAACAACAATTTATATTTTATTTTCACCTTTTGAGATTAATAAAAAAATAACTGCTCCAGTGGTCGGCCTCACTGCTGGGCCAGAGTCATGGTCGGGTGAGCTCCATCAGTCGGTGCAGGATGCTCTTCTGTCCGCAGCGTACCTGCAGGGCGTTCTGCTTCCTGCTGCCCAGTCCTTCAAACGCTGCCTTGTCCTCCATCAGCGCCTGGTCGCTCTTCACACCCTGTCCCCCCTCCACGTCTCCGTAGGACCTCACGGTCAGACGGGCTGCTTCATGAATGAGGCGTTTCCACGAAGCCTTCAATCCGGGGAGGTCCTCGTTGGAGAAAGGGAGGGGAATCTCGTCTTCCTCATCTTCCTCCCACCCTTCGTTATCCTTGAACTCTGAGAACTCCTCCTTTGACATGCACATCATCTGAAAATACACAAAGCGAAAGGTTTTTCTTCCAACATCAGCATGGTGTTGGTTTTCCAGGTTTTGTGCAGTGTGCAAGCAGACCAATGTCCCCCTCCCCCACCTTGAGTGCGGTTTGTAGCTCCGCGTCTGTGAGGCAGCCCTGTTTGCCAAAGACGAAGGATCCTTTCTCTCGCATCATCTGACACTGCTCCTCCATCAACTGCCGCTCCGAATCAGACTGAACACCTGTAAAGAGAGGAGGAAGATGAGATGGGCGGGGGGGATCTAGTGGAAGCACAAGGTTGTATTTGGGTCCGTCCATCATATCCATCACGTTCACCTTGCATGGCGACCTTGTAGAGGTTGGCGACGGGGACGTCAGCGGTGTCATTGCCGTTGCTCCGGTAAGGCTCTGTGAAGCCGTACATGTGCAGCAGCTGCCAGTTGGCCATCTGCCCGTAGGTGTTAAACACCTCCTCGCCTTTGAGAATCGGGCGCACACAAACCATCTTCAAACTGTCCTGAGGACATTCGGCGTGTAGAGAGAGAGAGAGAGAGAGACGAGAAGCGTGGGTAATAAGTCACACTTGTTTGAAACAATACAAATATCCACTGTCACGAGGAGTGGATGTTCCCCCTCACCGGTGTAAACTCCAGATTTGCATTGTGATTGGACACGTGGTTCAGCATGTCGGCCATGGGAACCATCATCGGTGGGTTTGGGGCCTTCTCCTCCTTCTCATCATCCTCCTCTTCCTCGTCTTCACTATCCTCTTCTTCCTCTGGCTCTTGGAAACTTCAAAGAGGAAAGGAGGATGGGGATGTATTTTTAGAGGTTTCAATGAGTCAAAGAGGAGTGTGTGTGTGTGTGTGTGTGTCCTGGTCACTAACCTGTAGGCCATGACGAAGGCCACCAGCTTCGTGTACAGCTCCAGTGTGTGTGTGTCGGGGTTCCACAGGTCCGGGTGCTTGGCGATGAAGGGAAGGACCAGGTCGGTGTAGTCCCTCTGGATGTTAGCCAGGTCTGTGTCCACGGCCTCTGGGATGCCTGTTCCCCTCAGTAGTTTGTCTCTCTCCTCTTTCGACCTGGACAAATTAACTGTAAATTACTGCGGAGTAAAGCTATAAGTTCACACTTCTTCCAAGGAAAAAGCTAAAAGAAAAGCTGTTCCTGGAGTTGTGAACGTGACAGTTTAGTGTTTTTAGTGAACTGATCTTCAGGATAGGGATTTAAATTGCACCCTTACCAAAACATGGGGTGGTCCAGGGTCTTGAAGTCTGTCCACAGAGAGAGGTAGGGTTTCCAATGGGACTGTGAAGATGTATACTCATACAGCAGAGCCAGCAGCAGGGGGACCCAGCCAGACGAGCTCTCCAGAGAAGACTTCTCTGTGCCGGGCGGGTAAAAAGGAGAAGCTGGGTCACAAAGTGTGTGTGTGTGTGTGTGTGTGGGGGGGGGGCTCAAGTTTCTCCACGATTTAAAACCGTCACCTTTCTCCAGCACGACAGACACCGTGGTTGTTTCCTGGTGGAGGAGAGCTGATCTGGGGATGGTGAATACAACCTCTCCCTCCTCTATGTCGTCTAGAGCCAGCATCCCGTACTCTGCCACTGTTCCCTCTTTACTCACACACACCTACAGAGAGACACCGTGTGGTTATGGAGACAGGGATCAACTCAATAAGTGCACCTTCTTCAAAACACTTTTGACAAATACTGAACGTGGCAGGAGCAACAAAGTAGAAATGATCTTATCCGCAGCCCCAGACTGGTTTGTGCTTAGGCCAACACACCTTACTGCTGAGCACCAAGCCGACTCTCTTGCACCACTGGAGAAAGTCCTGCAGCGGATTTATCTCTGAACCATCGTCGACCTGATAGAAACAAATATGTAAACATCCGTCACATGAAATTGCACTTAATCAGACACATCCATCTGCACTATCGCCACTTTCTTTCTACACTAACATCCCCAATGCATTGTTACTGTTGTTTTATTTATATTGTACATACATGTTGCTATTCTGCTGTCTTCAATGTTTAAACAATAATATGTATTCTGCTATATTGTAAAGTCATCGCTGCACGTTGGCTGCGCTGCGTAAAGATAATGTTGAGCAGACTGTCTGTGTTTTGTATTGATATGTCCCTTCGGAGTTGCCGTAGAGAAGAACGGTAACTGGACTAGGGGGGAACAAATAATAAAGGGAAAGCTACATTGACTCAGTTTATTAACATAGTAAGGGCACTTCACACACGAACCCGGAACGCTCCGTCACACTAGTTTATAAATAAACGGCACCAAAAGCTGAAATACATTAATAACAACTGCGTTCGTGATCCAACAAGTAACGCGAGATTGTCCCCACATCAACACCAGGTGCAACTGGTCACACGTGGAGCTAACGCGGACCAGTGTTACGGTTTAAGAAGCGACCGTGGACTGGCGACTGAACCGAACGCGTCCGTCGTTGTCGTATTTACAGACAGCTGTTTAATTAGGAAGAGAACACGCAAAGCTCGCTTCGTTACGGCCGTATTTACGACGACAACAACGGACGCGTTGGGCTGACAAGTCGCCAGTTAACAGAGGCGCCTGTTAAACCGTAACACCGGATTCACGGCAACACGTTACAGAAGACACACTCTACAAACTGTTTTGTTCCTACGAGTTAAAATGTTAACCTTGCGTCGTTTCGCGTTGGTTGCCATCTTGTCAAAAGGCTTGCTAAAGGCTCGCGAGGCTCTGGATGGTTACATGAACGAGCGAAGAGCCCGCGCGAGTCTATGACCGCATGGGTTGTTGTGCGACCCGCGGGCCGACTCGCAGGCGAGTAATTAGGGATACACAAGCGCACTGGTATGTTGACTTGTTAGTGGCCCAACTCCCAACGTTCACACGTGGACTTTAACATGCGTTCTCGCAAAGTCCACGAGGGATTTAGGGCTGTCCTACTGTCAACTCGTCGAGCACTCGATAGGCGCCTCACATACATGTTGAGCCTTCCGTGAAATGTTCGTAAGTCTTTGTCTGTGGGCATTTCAAATTCATAATAGCGACGTGACGTTTAACATGTGGCTAATAGATTAAACTCGGAAACCCAACATAATTCAAAACATTTGATTTAAAAGGTATTTATCTTGGCATATTACCTTTACATAGATACATTAAACATGAAGGTTTGGTGATGGTACATGAAAACAAATTATATCAGAATAATACAAGCTAAGGGGCGATTTAACTGACACATTGTTGTACTTGATTTGAGATGAGTCGATGTAATATGAGGATTGATGAGTCATTTTAATATTCCAATAACTTGTGACAGCGTTCTGACATATGTGTTCAACCTTGTATTGTCTGCTGTGACAGCTGTCAGCCTCCAGCCCACCAAACCATTACTTCAGATTACAACACCTGCTTTTAACCAGGAGTCAAAGGGTTTGCATCCCAGTCTGAGCACACACACCACAACAGGCTTGCAGCACGGAATTCACACAAGTTGATATTCAAGTCACAAGACAGTAAATACAGTTAGTTTGCACATGACCCACATTGGCAGCTAACACTATTTGTAACATCTGTATCACACTTAATTGCACAAACACCAAACTAAAGCCACTTGTTTTCTCCGTCATTTCAACATTTAAAACTTTAATTTGACTATAACAAATGTTACTGTAAAAAGGCTGACATTTATGTGAAAAGTAAACAACATGTTGGGAAATATCTCCTTCACAAATGACAATAATGGGTAATTACTAAGCTAAATTAATTTTGACCTCAACATGTCAATGAATTTGAAACAAGGAAATCCAAGTGATGATAATCTGTGTGTGTGTATGTGTGTGTGTATGTGTGTGTGTGTGTGTGTGTGTTTGTGTGTGTGTGTGTGGGGGGGGGGGTTTTTGCTCACGTGCTGAGGGAACGCAATAGTAACAGCAAGCCAGCTGAACACAATATGTGCAAATCCTCAGCGGAGTTTGTGGACAGACAGCAGCCATACCACACTCCTAAATGTGTTAGTTTTCAACTTGAGGTCATAATCAGTTCAGATGGAGAATGCTGTGAAGGCTTAGAGGAGGCGACATGTCGAGCAGCAGAGGGCGCTCTTTGACCAGATGTGCGTCTTCAGGATGCCACATCACCAGAGTTGTGTTTTAAATACAGGGCTGGAAGGAATAGTAAAATCAGATCTGTACCCTTATTTCCTCCAGTAAGTCTGGCTCGTTGGTCTAGGGGTATGATTCTCGCTTAGGGTGCGAGAGGTCCCGGGTTCAAATCCCGGACGAGCCCATATTTTAAAAACTATGGGGTAGAAAACATCAATCAGTGTAATAGTTTTAAGTGATTCATTTTGCAAACAAACGGAGGTGCTCTGTTACTTTTGTCTGTGTGACCTTGTAGATTGTGTGTAGTGTAATGAAAAAAAAATCATGCTAAATAAATAAAGAAAATCAACTTAGCTTGTCCCATTTGTTACTAATAAAAGGCAGCATAAGTTAATTTACAACATACATATCGTTAATCATTAATAATGGAATGAAACAATCTATTCTTTGTTTTAAAAATGGCCTTGCTAAGTACCTAGTATACCTTTCGAAGCCCGTTTCTGCCACTGTGAGAAAAAAAATGAGGATCTGTAAGTCATAATAATGAGATAGTAAGTCGAAATAATGAGATAGTATTTCATTATTATGAGATAGTAAGTCGAAATAATGAAATAGTATCTCATTATTATGCAATAGAAAGTCACAATAATGAGACACTATCTCATTATTATGAGATAGTAAGTCGAAATAATGAGATATTGTCTATTTTTTATGAGATACTATCTCATTATTAAGACTTACAGGATCCTAATTTGTTTTCTCACAGAGCAGAAATGGGCTTCCATATGTACCCCACCATCCCATGGTCAATGCAAACATGTTTTTTACAAGAGACTTAAAAAAAAAGAAAGAAGGAAAACAGGAAACGAGACACATCTTGCTCAAGGCTGTCAACAACATGAAACAAAAAAAAAACATAATTGATTGAGAAACAGTTTTCTAAGCCACAAAACAAATTAGGTTACTTACGGTATGGACTGGTGAACATGTTGATATTTTAGGGGTCTAGCATGTGGGGATGAAGAAATGTCTCTATCTTGGCCCTAGAGTTGTTTGAAAGCCCACACTTATCGCCCACTCATGGCTGAAATGTTAAACACATTTTCAGTTCCATCTTTAACTTTTCTGGTAGCGTAGACATCTCTTAAAGGCAAATGGAGTTTACCTGAACAAGTCAGGGGTAAAACTGTTTAGCCCTAACCTATGTTCCCTCCTGCATCACCCGTCTGTTCCCACTGCCAGGGACAGGACACAACCAACCAATGTCCAGGACATGGGGAGTGGACCATGACCTGACCCCTTGACAGTCACTGTCGCTTCAATGAACTTAGCCTAGTCTGCACATGCATGCATAATAATAATTCACTTCAAACAGGTAGACTGTTTAGACTGTCAGCCATGATAATACACCTCAACACATAATCAATGTAAGATCACATGAAGCCCTGATGGTCCAGCTGATGCTTCCTCTACCTGCACTAGATCTGCACTGGATTTCCTGAATGCATTTCAAAATAAACAATGAATGTAGACCTAATATGAGTAGCATATGCATTTATTTTGAAAGCAATATGTAGGAATTAATTTTAAAAGCAATTTAGAATATTTAGGAAATCGGTTCAGGTTTTATGGAACAGACGTTTTTTTCTCACAAAAATCACAATCCAAAAGTGAGACTGCTATCAGATTCCCCAAATGTCCCTAAATGTAATTGCTAATGCTTCGTCATTCGTCAACAAAAAGCCATGAGTTATGGTACGTACACACCGGACGTGTCGAAAAAATTCTCGATGCGCCTGACGCAGGATTCTGACGCGCGTCGAAAGAAGGGTGTTCACACCGGACGAGATGCTATATATATATATATATATATATATATATATATATATATATATATATATATATATATATATATATATATATATATATATATATATATATTGTTTTGCTATATATATATATATATATATATATATGCTATATTGGTAGCACTTGAATGGCTCTTATTATGGTACTTTTGTAGTTTGACTATGATGAGGAAATGTTACTTTCTGTATTCTTGTTGTTCTTAGTTTGTACTCTAGGTTGAAATGCACTTATTGTAAGTCGCTTTGGATAAAAGCGTCTGCTAAATGACATGTAATGTAATGTAATGTAATGTAATATATATATATATATATATATATATATATATATATATATATATATATATATATATATATATATATATATATATATAGCTATATAAACTCTAGATATCTTCACCAATTTCCTGTGTCAATAAACACGTCAGATCACTATTTCTGAACAATATCACCATCATGATTTTTGCTATTTAATAAATGTATCTTTCATTTGTTTTTGTCTTGATTTCAGAGCATTAATTACATTTCAAAGTCAAGTCAAAGTCAAATTCAAAGTAGCTTTAATGTCAATTTCTACGCATGTTAGGACATACAAGTAATCGAAAAAACGTTTCTCACCCTCCTACGGTGAACAAATAAGTGCACACGCACAACAACAGATAAGACATATAGATACACACACAACAACAGATAAGACAAGACATATATATATATACATATAGTTATAAACATGTAGATACATTTACAGCAGCATGGGTTTCCTTTAAAGTGACGTTATGTAGTGCAAAAAAAGTATACAGTAAGTGGTAAAGTAAAGTGAAGTGAAGTAAAGTGACAGTAAGTGGCAAAATGATAAAGTGCAAGGGACAGTGATGAGTCCTGAGGTATTGTAGGGGGGGGGGGGGGATTTCAGCCTCGTATCAGACTGACGGATATGGCTGGGGGGAGTGAGGGGAGAGAGTTTAGCTTTCTGACAGCTTGGTGGATGAAGCTGTTCCCGAGTCTGGTGGTGCGGCAGCGGAGGCTCCTGTACCTTCTTCCAGAGGGCAGGAGGCTGAACAGGCTGTGTGCGGGGTGGCTGGTGTCACTCGCAATCGAGGTAGCTTTCCGGGTGAGGCGGGTGGTGTAAATGTCTTGCAGGGAAGGGAGTGGGACACCAATGATCTTACCGGCTGTGTTTACTATGCGCTGCAGTGCTTTCCTGCTGTGTGCAGTACAGCTACTGCCCCACACGGTGATGCAGCCGGACAGGATGCTTTCAATGGTGCCCCGGTAGAAAGTGTTCAGGATGGTTGTGGGAGCTTTCACACGCTTAAGCTTGCGCAGGAAGTAGAGGCGCCGCTGGGCTTTCTTCGCCAGTGATGCAGAGTTGGTGGCCCAGGAGAGGTCCTCACTGATGTGCACCCCCAGGAATTTGGTGCTGCTCACACGCTCCACAGCAGCACCGTCGATGGTCAGGGGTGGGTGTTCAGTGTGGCCTTTCCTGAAGTCGACCACAATCTCCTTTGTTTTGCTGACATTCAGCAGGAGATTGTTGTCTCTGCACCACGTGGCCAAGCGGTTGACCTCCTTCCTGTAGTGGGTCTCATCGTTCTTGGTGATGAGACCCACCAGAGTGGTGTCGTCCGCAAACTTCACCATGTGATTGTTGCTGTGGGTTGTTGTGCAGTCGTGAGTTAGCAGGGTGAAGAGCAGAGGACTCAGCACACAGCCCTGAGGGGCCCCTGTGCTGAGTGTGATGCTGCTCGAGATGTTATTGCCGACTCGTACTGCTTGGGGTCGCTCGCTGAGAAAGTCCAACACCCAATTGCAAAGGGAGGTATTGAGCCCCAGCTGGTCCAGTTTACAGATGAGTTTTTGTGGGATTATTGTATTAAAAGCTGAACTAAAATCAATGAAAAGCATTCTCACATGTGAGTCTGCTTTTTCCAGGTGGGTGAGGGCTGGGTGGAGAGCAGAGCAGATTGCGTCCTCTGTGGAACGTTTTGCCCGGTATGCGAACTGAAAGGGGTCCAGGGTGGGGGGGAGGATGGACTTGATGTGAGACATGACTAGCCGTTCGAAGCACTTCATTATGATGGGGGTCAGTGCCACAGGGCGATAGTCATTGAAGCAGGATGGAGTCGGTTTCTATGTCTGATTGTTCATGAACATTATCAATTAATTAATTTGTATTGTAGACTATTTAAAATATATATATTATAGACATAGTTTCTTCTTCTATAAATGCTGGTTCATTTGGTTTCATGCATTAGCATTACTTTAATAATTAATCCTAATTAGTTTATTTTGCATTATTTTGTTTTGAAGAAATCTTTTATTCTATAATGTAATATCTCCTATACTTTGATATGAGATGGATATAATTATTTTATCTTAAATATACTCTGATTCATCCACATGCTTCACACCACTAGCTCACTAAATACGTCTGCTAAAAAGAACAGTAACTTGTTCTGCGCATGCTCCGCTCAGCAGCCAATCCGACGCAAGCAACAGCACAGCCTCGTTTGCATCGAGCTGATATAAATCCCCCCCCTGAGCTCCAGCAGTTATCGTCTCACTCCGTAGAATCAGTCAATCATGCCTGACACCGTCAAAGCGCCCAAGAAGGGCTCCAAGAAAGCCGTCTCTAAGACCGTCAGCAAGACCGGCAAGAAGAGGCGCAAGTCCAGGAAGGAGAGCTACGCCATCTACGTGTACAAGGTGATGAAGCAGGTCCACCCCGACACCGGCATCTCCTCCAAGGCCATGGGCATCATGAACTGCTTCGTGAGCGACATCTTTGAGCGCATCGCCGGTGAGGCCTCTCGTCTGGCTCACTACAACAAGCGCTCCACCATCACGTCCAGGGAGATCCAGACCGCTGTCCGCCTGCTGCTGCCCGGCGAGCTGGCGAAGCATGCGGTGTCTGAGGGCACCAAGGCCGTGACCAAGTACACCAGCTCCAAGTAAACCTGCTGGAAAACACCACCTCAACGGCTCTTTTAAGAGCCACCCACTTCCTCTAAAGAACAATTCCTGATGTGCACAAACTATGATCTTAAAATAAAATAAATCTTAAAAGTGTCTGTGCCCCCATCCGTATTTTCTTTTATCATTTGAAATAGTTTGTGTAAAAGCCCTACTGTATAGTGTTTTCCTCGTAGAGCCCCCTTCAGGTATTTAACATTGACTTCAGTGTCGTAAACACCAGTTTCAATAGATCAGGTGTCGAACCTCTCTCGCGAGCCATATATGCCTCGTTTGTGTTTAAAAAAAAATCTCCGCGGACCCCCTGTAACTTGCTCTATTGCGGCAGATTACAGCAGAAGTAATGTCCGGTCGCTTTCTTAAAGACGTCTTTGTTCTTTTATTAAACATCCGATTGCAGTGGCGGAGGCACTAATTGCCTTTACTAAGTCATTGTAGTGGCACCCTTTTTTTTTTTTTCAAGCTGTTATTTTAAGGTAGTAATTGTTACATAGTGTTGCTTTAACCCTCCTGTTATGTTGCGGGTCAAATTGACCCGTTTGAAAATCTAGGAAAAATACTTCAAAGTACTTTTTTTCTGTATAAAACTTCTTCTGCTTACCTTATTTAGGGTAATCAATGTAAAAAAAATAATTAAAAAAATATCATATTTGCAACCCCCCTCTGCAGGTTTATATAACAGAGATGATGTTCCCGGGTCAATTTGACCCGGCTGTGAAAGTGGAGGCTAAAAGCCATCAAAAGTGATACGGTACATTTTAAGTACAGTATTGCGTCGTTTGTTTAAAAGCACATAGCTGGATCATACTGTTGATCAGCAGGTGGCACTAAAGCACCAAAGAGTCTCATCGTCAACTTTCTTGTTAACCATCGAAGAAGAAGAATAGCTCGCTTTGTGTCTTCTATCACGTCCTCAGACAGGATTTATATACGTGTGAACTGCCGGTCGCTGGTCACCTTGTTGAAACACTTTGACAGTCAACATGAGCGGAAGAGGCAAAGGAGGAAAAGGACTCGGTAAAGGAGGCGCTAAGCGTCACCGTAAAGTCCTCCGTGATAACATCCAGGGAATCACCAAGCCCGCTATCCGCCGTCTGGCTCGCCGCGGTGGAGTGAAGCGTATCTCCGGTCTGATCTACGAGGAGACCCGCGGAGTGCTGAAGGTGTTCCTGGAGAACGTGATCCGTGACGCCGTCACCTACACCGAGCACGCCAAGAGGAAGACGGTGACCGCCATGGATGTGGTGTATGCCCTGAAGAGGCAGGGACGCACCCTCTACGGGTTCGGGGGTTAAACTCTGACTCGCAACCAAAACCAACGGTCCTTTTAAGGGCCACACACTCTGTATAGAGAGCTGATTTCCATGGTTTCAAAGTTGTCTTTATTCCATTTTAATCGTTTTATAAATATAATCTCATTTAAAATTGCCTCTTTTCTCATGTTCTAGAAGAGGTACAACTAATATAGAATGTTAACTGTTTTTCTGTGATTTTTTTTTTTTTTTTTTTTTTTTTTTTTTTAAATAAAGCTGTAGAAAAGGCAAACTACTTTACACCTCACTTTCTTCAGTTGCGGTAGACATTTCAGGTCCTTAAGGGCCACACTCTATATACAGAGCTGACTTCCTACATAGTTTTATCTATAATTGTGGCAATGCGTTAACCTTTTTAAATAAGTTTTTGTGTCTTCAGAATATTAATATTGTTAAACTGTATTAGTAATGCAGTTAATATAACTCATGGCTAAATTAAATCACATTGTTAGTCACTTATTTGAATGTTAATAGTGTTTCCAATATATACACCTTGAAATGTAAACTCAAGAGATCCAGACTTGCTGTCCATTAATGTATGTAATGCATTACTTGCACTATTGTTGTTCACTTCTTTGTTACACTTCTATTTATTATATGCCATGATTTTTCTAATTCTAATAAGATATAACTAGCTACAGAAAAAGCTCTTACACATTGTTCTTCACTTATTAGGTTCCTCGTGACGACTTCGTCGTAGAGGAACCTATTGTTATTGACGTGATTATTATTTTCTCTAGCGATGATTGTCGACTGCCCGCACCCCGTACGCCCCAGCAGACTGAAATTCCACATGCAGAAGCAGACTGGCGAAAATTTTCAGATTATTGAGTTTTCATATGTGTTTATACAAATTTTTCTCTCTAGCGCCCCCTATCGGGTTTTTTACCCACGGTTTTTTCGCCAATGACGGATTGACTTGAAACTTTGCATAGAGGTCCGCTTGGACCTGCTCTACAAAAAAGCCTCTCAGACCCCTAAGCTCCGCCTACCTTTTATTGTCCGCCATTTTGAATTTTGTAAAAAACTGTTTTTGTGCCATTTCTTTCAAAACGCTTAGTCCGATTCCTACCAAATTTTCTGAGGTTCATTATTGGTTCAATTTAAAGGAAATTGAATTAAGGAATTGTCGATATCTTATTGCGTTCAGAAGATATGGACCAGTGAACATCCAAGGGGTGTGGCCTGATATTTAAAGACACCTAACTTCCATATCAATGGCCCAATCCTCACCAAATTGGTAGATTATGTTCAGATGACAGCCCTTAAGATACCCTAATTTTTTCATAATATTTGAACTTTAGGGGGCGCTACAATCAATCCCTCAATATATGACTTTTTTACATTATTTTCTCACGTTTTGGGGGGTTTGTAAAACAGTTAACTCCTCCTAGAGCGTAAACTTGATTATTTCCAAACTAGGCCAGTATAGTCTTGAGACCTTTGTCTCGAGAAATCTTTGAAAGATTTCAAAAATATTAAAGTTTGTGCGTTTTCCGGACCGGCAAAGAAACGCCATTCGCCATTAACATGTAAGTTGATGTAACTCGGCCATACATTATCCAATCTGCTCCATATTCCTTGTATATCTTCACATACTGACCTTGAAGACATCCATATGATCATTTTAAATTCTAGTCATAGCACCACCGAGTGGCCAAAGCAAATCAGCCTAAAAAGCATCACATTCACATGTAGTTTCACTGACAAGGTCTACACTTCACGTGGATATACATGATGCATTTATATCTTCAAATTATCACAGTCACAGTGCCCCCTGCTGGCTACACTGGACTCGCTCGAATCTGATCCAAACTTCTCATGCTGCATAGAATTCACGGCTTGAGGATATCAGTTAAACGCCCGAAAGGCGGTAATGCCTTCTCGGCCGACGGGGTCGGCGTCCGGCCGGCACCCCCGACGTGCAAAGCAGGAACGAGGACCCGTTCGACGCTGCTTGCAGCTTTAATATTTTTTTCTTTTCTTCCTTACCTATTTGGGCCTTTCATTCTTCTGTTTTTGAATTGGACAGTTTTCCACTTTACAGTTTTTCTCGATTGCTTTGGCTCAATTCTTGAAACAGAAATTTCTTGAAAGGAAAACTTCCTTCTCGATTGCTGTGGCTCATCTCTCTCTCGAAAAAAAGGACATTCTCAAAGCTTTAAATAGAGTTGCCAAAATAACGTGGACTGTTTAGCAAAACACTATGGCACCCCTGCAAAAAGTCATATCTCTCTCAAAACATACAACTCATCAGTCAAAACTAAGTTCTTTTCTCATACAAATAGTCAGTGCCCCCAAAATGAAAAGTCCCTTTGTCATTGTTTAAACACTGCAGGTCAAAATGTTTAGATGTTTCGTCAGTATGGCAGTGGACCATAGAAATATCCCTCATGTGCACAGTTCAATCTTGGCTTAGTCCTTTGACACTGAATGGTTACTGTAGTAAATGTTTTCTTACCAGAATACTATGTGTATCAAACAGAAAAAAGATTCATTCAAGAGGAGCTAACCAGGTTTCACATCACAAACTGCCATGGAAATTGTACCAATAATTGTTACAGTAATTGTAACAGTAATTGTTACAGTAATTGCAAAACAGAAACAGAAAATGTGTACATCAAAAAATAGTGTCAAACAAAAAGCACATCAAAAATAAAATGAAGTATAGCCTACACTACTGTAACAAAACATACAGTAGGAAAGTAAATCAAAGCTGGAGTTCATCCTCACTCTCCTGCTCATTCTCGCGCTCACGTCTGTCTGGCTACAGATTTTCGTCCTTCTCGGCCTCTTCCCCCTTCTCCACCACCACGCACCCTTGCTCCTCTTCCTCTTCTTCTTCCTACTCTTCCTCCGACAGGCAGTTGCCCTTGTTCGTTTACCTGGCCAGGTGCTTCCATGTTCATACTGTAAACTGTACTGAACTTTGTCAAGCCCTATATATTTGATGGAAGCATTTATACTCCTGGATAGGAGCTGTCAGCTAATTAAAATTACTTTGTGATTGGTGATCGGATGTGAGAAACTCCCCCTTGATCAGTAAAGTTCTAGTTGTGCCTGAAAATGAAGCCGATGATCCAAGAGATCCATATTACAGTATATACCATCATGTTCTTCATGGTATTATGTGCCTGAACGATTTTGACAGTGGAGTGAACTATTGTGCAGGTGATGATGTAAACAAGGATATGATGCCAAGATGTTTTGCAGAGAACAACCAGTTGACTGAGAAACAACAGTCAGTTTAGACCAGTAAGATGTAGTCAATTGGTAATTGGGCTAACTGAAGGCAATTGTAGCTAACCGTTTGCACAGTTGTGCTAAATCATTTGAAATGTGTGCAAGCTGTCGGCAATTGTACTTGTCATTTGCAAGGAGTTTCTGAAACAATTGCAATTTGATTAAAATTAAAATCTGTTGTGAATAAGTGCCCAATGGTTTGGAGGTTTGCGCGAGTTGTTTTGAGAATGTCATTTCTGTTTCAAAAATTGAGCCAAATCAAAAGGAGTAAAACTGTAAAAGCTTCTTATATCTTCATACTTTCAGCTAAAGACACCATTACATGTTTTTTTTATGTTGACAATCTTTAGCTTTGTACATTTTCATATATATATATGTAATCACAACTCACTGTCCTTCTCTAAACAGGTGATTTAGCTAGTGTTTCATTGTTCAATTTAAGTAGATAACATTAACATTCATATTTGTTGAATCTAAATCCCAGGAAATTGTTTAAAGACATCAAAGGTGTATCAAAGGACTTTAATTAGTTTATTTTATATAGCCTATTATCACAACATACACATTTGCCTATGGGGGCTTTACACGTGACATGCCTGCCGTTTGACCTCACATCAGATCAGGAAAAACTCCCGAGAAATAGAAAAAAAAAGTGAAAAAGAAACCGTCAGGAAAGACAGGAGGATCCCTCTCCAGGATGGATGGGACTATATATTATGGGTATTATAGTGACTGAGGCTCAGACAATTAAAGTTCAGCAAGGGGCCATTTTAATTTCACTGCTTAAATCTTAGCCTTCACAGGTTTGTTTTCAACCAAGTTTATCATTTTATATGTAGCTCCATTTCTTTCATCCTATTTTCTATAATCTGTAATGCAAGTAACAAACATATACTACTTTTGAATAAGATAACATATTTGAAAGCCCTCAATATGTGGCTGGCATCAGGAATTGTATAGAGCTGAACTAAAAGATTTAAATGAGTTATTTGCTTTTAATTTTTGTACTGCACAAACAAGTATATTTATTTAATAGTTTAACAAATACCAAATATAGTTCAAATAATTTGGTAGAATTTATTGTAGTTCTGGAACAGAAATACAAGTTCTGTGTAAAACCAAACAGTTATTCTCACATGGATTTTTAAAGCCTAGTTTGTGCACATCAGGAATTGATCTTTAGAGGAAGTGGGTGGCTCTTAAAAGAGCCGTTGAGGTGGTGGTCTCCAGCAGGTTTACTTGGAGCTGGTGTACTTGGTCACAGCCTTGGTGCCCTCAGACACCGCGTGCTTCGCCAGCTCGCCGGGCAGCAGCAGGCGGACAGCGGTCTGGATCTCCCTGGACGTGATGGTGGAGCGCTTGTTGTAGTGAGCCAGACGAGAGGCCTCACCGGCGATGCGCTCAAAGATGTCGCTCACGAAGCAGTTCATGATGCCCATGGCCTTGGAGGAGATGCCGGTGTCGGGGTGGACCTGCTTCATCACCTTGTACACGTAGATGGCGTAGCTCTCCTTCCTGGACTTGCGCCTCTTCTTGCCGGTCTTGCTGACGGTCTTAGAGACGGCTTTCTTGGAGCCCTTCTTGGGCGCTTTGACGGGGTCAGGCATGATTGACTGATTCTTCGGAGTGAGACGATAACTGCTGGAGCTCAGGGGGGGAATTTATATCAGCTCGATGCAAACGAGGCTGTGCTGTTGCTTGCGTCGGATTGGCTGCTGAGCGGAGCATGCGCAGAACAAGTCACTGTTGTGCGTGGATGTATCACGTGGATGAATCAGAGTATAGTTGTGATAAAATAAGAAAATCCATCTCATGTTAAAATATAGGTAATATTAAAATATAGAAGCAGAATCAAATGTAGAGAACTAAATAAAGCAAAATAAACCCATTTTGATTAATTAATAAAGTAATGCATTAGCCTCAAACCAAATACACTCAAATGTATAAAATATGGAATACACGATTTCTTCAAATTGATTAATCAATAAAGCGATAAATTAGCCTGAACCCAAACTATGACGTGTATAGATAATACATCAAAAACAGTCAGCCTTGAATCATGAATTAATAACTAAGACTTAGATCAGGAAATTGAATTAATGATCTTAAATCAAGACTAATGACTAACTACTAACTACATACTAATGAAAAAAAAATATCATGATGGTAATACTGTTACGAAATGATAGTTATCAGACATGTGTGTATTGATGGATACAGGGAAATAGATACAGATATCTAGAATGTATATAGCTATATCAATGTTCCTCATATTTGTAGTGAGATACAAAAGAGGAGGTGATGGAAGCAACCCAGTCCTGGAGTTATTTTTTCTATTTGATTGCATTATCCAAACTACTTATCCTATTTTAGGGTCACAGGGCCAAGCCGACATTGTACATCCTGGCTGGTTTATCAGATAGAGACAGACTCACAGATCCAGTCTCTCTAAACTGAGAATGTAGATGTGGAATGATAATTATTATATTATCATGAACCATTGGAGTTTCTCCAATGTCTCTAATGTGATGAATATAGAATAGATAATCCCGAACACATGGTACAGCTGGAAAGCCGCGGATGTCCTCTTGAGAGTACAGCAAGACTTGAGAGCATACCTCAAATGAGTCAAAGAGATGCAAAACCAAGACGCCCACCACAGAGGACACACATGGATGGGCTGGGTCTCAGGATATTATCATGAGCCATATTACTTTGTCAAATGTCTCTAATGTGTTGGATATAGAATTGCTTGTTGTGGAACTGGAAAACTAATGAAGTGCTAGTATGAGCTGTATCTGGTCAGGCATATTTGTCCATTAAGTTGAAAATAAATATATCTTGGTTATTAAAAATACCACCCTTCATTTCATATTAATCTGTAAATGAAATGTCCTGTTTTGTGTTTTTCAGGCTCTTGAACAGTACACAAATGAACGGGACTCATGAATATAACAGGCTCTTAAAGTGGTGTGGGTGGCTCTTAAAAGAGCCTTTTATAGGAGCGTTGTTGTCCAGCCTGAGAGCAGCTCACTTCTTCTTGGGTGCTGCTTTCTTGGCTTTGGGCTTCACAGCCTTCTTGACGGGGGTCTTCCTGGCTGTGGGGGCCTTCCTCGCCACCTTCTTGGGGCTCTTGGTGGGCTTTTGGGGGCTCTTTGCGGCCTTCTTGGGGCTCTTTGCCACTGCGGGCTTCTTGGCCACTGTGGGTTTCTTCGCCTTCTTCGGGGACTTCTTTGCGGCAACAGGTTTCTTGGCCGCTGCTGCGGGTTTCTTCGCCGCTGCGGGCTTCTTGGCTGCGGGAGCGGCTTTCTCCTGCTTGCTGATCTTGAAGGAGCCGGAGGCCCCTGTCCCCTTGGTCTGGACCAGAGTCCCCCTGGTCACCAGGTTCTTGATGGCGGTCTTGACGCGGGACTTGTTCTTGTCCACATCGTATCCTCCGGCCGTCAGAGCCTTCTTGACGGCGGCAGCAGACACGCCGCTCCGCTCCTTGGAAGCGGCCACAGCTTTGACGATGAGCTCCGCCACGCTGGGACCAGCCTTCTTCGGCTTGGACACCACCTTCTTCTTGGCTGCTGCTTTGGCCGGCGCGGCGGCTTGAGCTGGAGCTGATTCTGCCATTTTTTTCCCCGTTGATGCTCAGAAAACACGAGAGTGAGACTGACTGGTGAAGAGCTGCGAGCAGGGGGCGGTACTTAAAGCCTCCATGAGAACCGTGGAGACTCAACCCAGCCCGGGACTCCTCCGAGCGCTCTGAAAGACAACTCACTTGTGTTTTCTCTTCGCTGATAAAAGACTAAAACTACATGTGGAACAACTACTGAAGGCTGACGGCGAAGGGAGCCGAAAGAGGACTTGTTTCTCTCCATCTTGAAGTCATGTAGAGCTCCGATGATGTCTGTATTGTGTTTGAGGAGTCTCCAAACCTCACCTACTCACCGCCGTGGAGAGCGATGATCAGTGCGTTTTCCGACTCATTTATGTCTTTAAATGGTTTTCAATATTCTAGATCTCCTTTTAACCCTCCTGTTATGTTGCGGGTCAAATTGACCCGTTTCAAAGTTTGAAAATCTAGGAAAAATACTTCTAAGTACTTTTTCTGTATAAAACTTCTTCTGCTTATCTTATTTAGGGTAGTCAACGTAAAAAAAAATACAAAAAAAATATCACGCATTTGCAACCCCCCTGCAGGTTTATATAACAGAGATGATGTTCCCTGGTCAATTTGACCCGGCTGTGAAAGTGAAGCTAAAAGTCATCAAAAGAGTCACGTTTAGACTCTTTCTTTCTTTGTAAATGTAGAACAGTCTTTCTTACTCCCTCCCACCAAGTTTCAACTCACACACTCACACTAACACACACGCAAACACACGCACACACGCCAAGACAGACACACACATACACACGCACTAACACGCACACACGCACGCGCGCACAGACACCAACACACACACAAACCCACATATCAGGACACACACTCCGTTCACAACCCCATACATAAAGTTGTACACATTTCAAACTTCAAACAAAAGAACCAGGTGGTTGTTATGGGAACCATCTCTATCCTGCAGTGTGCCCATCACCCTACATGAGAAGCACACTTTCCAGAACAAACAATGTTTATCATATTCTAACTTTACCCCTAAATACACCTTTATTGGACATGGGACACTAATGTGAGGGTTTCTTTCATGTCTCAACTAATACATATGTAGTATAGTACTTCTAATAGACTGTCTGTCTGACTGGGAGAGACACACCCTGTTTCATCCCAATCTCAGACCCACACACACTCTCTTTCTACGACCCCACCTGTGCGAGAAATACAGATACTATTTTGACGGGAACCTTTATTTTTCCCTGAGCAGGGGAGGGGCCAAACATACAAAATGGTTGCTGAGAAGTCCTACAACATTACACTCTGCAGATACATACGACTGCACCAAGAGGGTGACTGTGTGCTGGCCTTTGGTATCTTTTATGATATAATTTATGCATCTCAACACTAAAAATAAACATAACTAACATTTACTTTCAATACAAATCCCTTATGACTCATTTGGCTTGATTTTCAATGGGTGGATCAATATGACTCTGAACAGCACAGGTGTCTTATCACTATTTATCTACATCACCCCATGACAAATAAATAATTACAAAATGCAAATATAATTTAAGAGAAAATACATGTTATGGTAGACTAATGCAATTTAGATTGAGATGTTTTCAATGTACCTAAAAGAATGTTTGAACATGTATTTTTCATTAAAACGAGTGAATGCTCCTGATTGAACTCTGATCTATGGAGGGGTAAATAACTCAATTCCACTAAAAAAGGATTTAATTGTTAGTAATGTTGTTGGTGATGATGTACAAACTAAAGTTTTTAGAATTTGGGGGTTTCTGACCACTTTTGGATGATTCAACATTAACCGGGTCAAATTGACCCGGGAACATCACGGCTGTATGTAAGAAACGAACATAACAGGAGGGTTAAGACACGTTGTGGGTCTCGATATAAAAAAAAAACATCTAATGTGGATCAGTTCGTAATAAACAGAAGTTATACTGGGAGCAGCAAACACACTGATGTTGGTTGAGAATCATGTTGCAGAATTCCTATCAGAGCTGCTTGACATGTTCTCAGCTGATGATCAATTATAATATATTAATTTATTAACGATAAAACCCACTGAAAAAATAAGATTCCTGTTTGGTATGCCTTACATGGTTATTAAAGTAACATTTTCTAAAAACATTTACTAAAAACATTTACAGAACATTTACATTCACTAAACATTTAGATTTCAATAAACCTCAGGGCTCAAACAAGTGACTAAAATGTATTTTCTGAACCAAAAATAATATCTCAGAAAAGTTACAAAAAACAATTAAAATACAAAAACCTTTAGAAGCAAACATCTACAATAATTAAACACTATTACTTGTGTATAAGATAACTAAATATTAAGTACTAACATCAAATATATAGCTCAAACATTTTCATTTAAGATTTTTAATTCTTTGTTGAAGCTATGATGCATGAATTACAATATAGAGAGCAATAACCCACTGTCCACAAGGTATGGAGTGTAAGCATATGTTTATTCATAACATGTTTAATGTGTATAAAGATACACAATTTATAAAAATAGACAAAAACAGATAAAAGAAAGTAATGTGTGTCTGCATCAGAAGCTCAGTTTGTGCCACTTGAGGATTTTTTTTTTGTGAAGACTTTTCCTTCTGACTTAAAAACAACATAATTTGAACCGTTAGGTCATTAATCGCTGTAAAACAAGATTTAATGGTTGTTTGCCAGATTGTGAAAGGAACGCTTCAAGACAACTTGAACATTTTAAAGGCTTTCTGGAAGGGTGGTGGCAGGTTTTGAAAAGCGCGTAAGTGATAATACAGCAGATGTAACAAATGTGGGACTCATTACAGATGATCAGAGGTAATCTTAAAATCTTGATAAGATGTCTAGCAAACTTCAATGCTTTTAAACCAAGGCATATAACTTTTTAACAGACTTCAAGACAGTGAACCAGAACAACCTCCGGTGCAAGCGAGAAACGAGGAAATACAACTTGGACATCCCACAAAGACGTGGGATGTCCAAGCCTTTGTTCAATAGCCCAGCAGGATACCAGCAACCTGAAATGAAAGCAGCTAAATGCAATTCAGCCATCATTACTCACCTTATTTACACCTGTGCCATTACTCTGATGAGTCAAAAATGTTTATTAAAAATACCTAAAATGATGATATTTAAGAGAAGACTTGAGACTTTACTCTTCGACAGCACTTATATTTAGAGCTGAATCAGGTTTGCCCTCATGGTCCATCCCCTAGATATCCTGCTATAGGCCTACAAGCTGCTGGGGGACGTTTTAGGATACACTGAGTACCACTCTCCTCTTCTCTCTCTACTTATGGATGAATTTTAATCTCTCCAATGCACATGAATAATAATAATAATACATACGATTTATATAGCACTTTTCAAGGTACTCAAAGACGCTTGAAGATGCACATTACTAACTTTGCTTCCTCCCCAGAGTCCTTGTGACTTCACATCTCATAGTGTCCATTGGACCTGTCTGGGTCTGATGCCATTGCCCTGTTGATGCCCCACCCACTCCTCCTCTCTACCTCCATCTGCCTGATGGATCACGGAGGTCTGGATCATGGATTATCCCTACTTCCAACTATGCGATAGCCATGTTGATGCTCTGCCCACTCCTCCTCTCTACCTCCATCTGCCTGATGGATCATGGCGGTCTGGATCGTGGTTCATGTTATTGAGTGGTTTTGATGTCTAATGTGTGACTCACCATACCCCAGCGCCCGTTGATGATTTTAGAAGTCTCTTGGAAAAGTCCAACAAAGAACTTCATGAACTGATCCTCGTAGTCAAACCGCCTCGCAAACAGAACTTTACAGTCATTTTTTTCATTTGGAGTTTAATGTATAGTCTAGCAACATAAACATACACATTGGGAATACTACTGTGTTAATATTGCAGTTTATTCTTGATTGATAATGCTCTTGCAAGAAATATAACCTCAGATTTGAAACATAATGTTTGTAGAAAGCCCCAGTCATATCAATCCCATCATTTCAGGTAATTAGTAAGCTAAATGCATGTTATATGACAAAATCATATATTTTCCTTCCAAAACTATTACAAATACTTGAAAAATAAATCAGTTTTATGATTTCACAACACTGTCAATGGTTTGGCTAGATTTAGGCACAAATACATATCGGTTAGGTTTTGGTTATCATGGTATAGGTTTAAATGTTTTATTACGTTTAGCGGAGTGTTGCTGTCATCGTTACACTAATACACATGTTACGGTCTTCATTGAATACACAATTAGGAAGTATTTAGTAAACATTTCTGACTAGTCCACTATATTAGTGAACATCTTTAGGTTGTAATAGTACATTTTGATAACATCTGCAGAGGTCTTATGTTTTAAATGAATACATATAGAAAGATATTATAATAGAAAATATTAAGGATAATATTGATATTGTTATTAATGTATTGTGAAGCATAATAGTAATGTTTACTCTATGCAAATGTAAATGGCAAGAATTAATGTATGTTGCATGAGAGTGACTATATGTTAGTATTATAGATTGACGAAGCCGGTTGAAATCCGTGACGTGACCTACAATAACAAGGGACTTTTATTGTGAAAGTGACTTTAATGCAGACCATAATAGACAGGACTTTTATTGTGAAAATACTTGACCGGAAATGACGTTTTGACCCCTCCATTGTTCTAGCGGAACTTTGAACCAATCACTCGGTGTTAACGGCTGGACTCAACTTTCAGTGCGGATTGGCTGATTTTTAGTTTAAGACTTGAGGGATTACAGCGAGCGGCCTCTTCCACAGGTATTCTCGATGCCGGAAGGAGGGCGGAGGAGCCGATAAAGATCACGATCGTGAGCCCTGACTGTTTGTTTTACTCTTCCTGCCATTAAATGTTGATAACTTAATTCACGGGCGTCCGGAAGCCTGTTTTCCATTATTTGCGTGTCTCCAGTTTCAGAATACCTTACAATTTTTTATTCCTGTCCAAATGTATCGTGACAAATATGATGTCCTTTATGGTGGACTCGAAGTATCCAACACTCAAGCGTGAGAAGTAGGAAACAAGCGAAAGCAATATTACTAGAGTTATATATAGTGAGTAGGGAGTAGTGAATGAGTACATTATATTGGACACAGCCTATATCTACTTAATGGAATACAAAGTACATTAAAAGCACATCGTAGCTTAACCTAAGGAAATATAATGTAGGCATAATTCCCAATTTGCATTGTTAGATGTCATAACTAGCAATCAGCTAGTTACTTTTAAGAGAGGACCTGGGGTGTGGCAATCCATGGTGGCAGCAGCCTAGTTTGTGTTAGTTTAGTTTGTATCATTTACGATGAGAAAAATGGAAAACAGTCTTACTTTCAGAAGACAACAATATTGGCACACAGTGGCTGAAGTGTCAATAAATATAAAAAACAAGATGATAGTAATTTCATGAGCAGACCTATTCCTACAATGCTGTGTCGGCGCTAAAGAAAGATCCAACTTTATACATCATCATTCTGCTACAGAAGAAGAGCGGGGGCGGGGGGGGGGACGGAGGGGACGGACGGAATTTCTTTCAACCAATTAAAATAGTCTTGGTTCAAGCTAAGCCCAGGATGGTGGAAGTGGAGGCTTATACCTACAGTCTACATCTGGTTAGAAAATCAGTGTGGTAATATTGGCAACATGTTCAATTGCTCAACATGTTGAAGCTCATGACATTAGCAGGTGTTGTTATTGAAAGAAGTGCATGTTTTATTAACTGCTAAAGTGATGTAAAGAAGGTTTCTGAGGTTTTAGTTGGTTTAGTGGCAGCAATGCTAACAGTGAAGGCTGCATGATAGGAAGTTCAACATGTTGTTGGCTCGTTGGTCATCCATTAATTTGATTTTCGAAGTTGGACTTTCATGCGATAAGGTTTGGGAGTCAGAGTGATGCCATAGACTGGAGTGTAGTCTGGCTCTCCTGCATCCTCAGGCCAGATGAACTTAAACTTCCTCAGTAGCGTCACCATGATGAGGAAGAGATCCATACGAGCCAGACCCTCTCCGAGACACATACGAGGACTTAAGAAATAAAGAAAAGATCTCTTAGTCATCTACAATAATTGTTTTAACCCACCCTCTTTGTTCATGTTTGTTTTTTATGCTCACTTACCCCCAATACTACGTCTCCTCGACTAGAGTCTCCAAAAGTAGAATGAGAGACATAGAATTTCAGCAATAAAAGCTCCATTGAGGTGGAACCAGCTTCCAGTTTCAGTCCAGGAGGTAGACACTTATTCCACATTTTAGAGTAGACTTTAGACTTTTCACTTGTATAATGCTTACAGTTAAGGTTGGCTAAGGTCTGCCTTTGACAACACCTAGTTATGCTGCTTCAGGCCTATAATTTAACGGGACTGCCTAGATTACGCTGAGATCCTCTTTTTCCATACAAGACAATTGCCTTGACCAGAATTGGCACGTACCTGCAGAGAAAGGCATGAAGGCCTCCGGTTTGACAAACTCTGCCTGGTTATTGAGAAAGTTTTCAGGGTTGAATTAATTTGGGAATTTCCATTGTCCCTCCTCATTCAGCACCGAGGTAAGATTAGGGATGATCATCGTACCCTGTTGAGAAAATGAAGCAAAAGAGGAACGGGCAAAGAGAAGTGATGAGAACATTTCCAAGAGCACAAGATTTACTTAAGCTACCCAGGTAAAATACTAAGGTTAACATCACCATACTGTTTTTACCATATTTTAATAATGTGATCTATATTTCTCAAACTCAGTCAATGCAAATGTGAATTATAATATGATAATTCCCTTCAGAAACCAAAGAACAAGTTTGAGACAATAGTGACAGTATAGGTAAGGCTAGTTGCGTCGTACCTTGGGGATGGAATATCCCATGAGTTCTGTGTCTTTAGTCGTACAGTGGAAGACGCTGAGTGGAACAGTGTTGGCTACCCTCTGCACTTCATGGATCACGGCCTGGATGAAGAATGATTTAATATCATGTTCCCATACTTTATGGGGGACTACAGGGTTAATAATACAATACAAGTTCAGCCACAAAACCAAAGCAGCAATATGGGAACCAGCCCGCAATATGCTGAGAAAGATTACGATGGAGGTCTATCAAAAGAAATTATTACAATTAATCCCCAAAGTAAACAGATTCACTCACTAGATTTCTTGTTTGATTTTAACAATGTTCTGCATGACCCCAAGCTGCATATGCTCTAACAAATAGGCTACTCAGACCCGTGTGTACACATGAAATAAAAGGGAAATAATAAAACAAATTGATGTGTGGCAGTGGGGTGTGTTTAGGCTCAGTTGCAGAGTGGGTAGAGTGTGTGTGGTGCAGTGAACGGAGCTGGGACGAGGTCTAATCGGCATCAGATGTTGATTGTTTATCAGCCCCAGTTGACAAGTGTTACATATGCATGAAAGGGTGAACCATACAATCAGTGTTGCTGCCTCTTTTCTGTCTAAGACTCACGGGGAAATGGAGAAGACCATTAGATGATGATTTACCTGCATGTAGGGCATGAGACTATTACTGCAGAGACCGAGATGGAGTAGTGCCAGTTAAATGTTTGTGGTTGCAGGGGTTAATACTTTCCAAGCTGTTTTAAGAAATCTCAATAACTGTATGATGCATGAGAAGATGTTATTGTTTAGAGATGATAGTTAAAGTGGATGCCGGTGGAAACCCGAGACATTACTTTTATTCTGAAGGCAAGATAAAAAGTTGTATTCTGAGGGGAACTTCCTTCAAGTTTGAACCCGCCATCTTAAAAATAATTATCGAAACAGAACGTCTGTTTAAACAACTTTTAGATGTCAACTTGCCGGACTAATAGCCGTAGCATTTGTGCTGAAGTTCAGAGTTCTACCGGTGTGAGCGGGACATACCACACCTGGCTCATGAAACTCCTGGCTTTCAGAGGAGCCGAGTCATTCTGTGGTCTCCTTTCTCATTCCAACTCCACGACCGTGAACCCTTAGTTAGGCTATTACTAACAATTAAATATTTTTCAACTTTAAATCATTGGATCCTGAATTTCCTTCGGCCACGGGACCCAAGGTTTGAATTATTCAATCAAACTACAAAGGGTAGCCCATTGATGTATAATTATTCAGAATCAGATTTATTTTAAACAACAGCTGCACTACAACAAGGAGGAGCCTATTGATGTATGACATTAATATTGGTTAGCTTACACTTTATTACAGTGAAGCTATTTAATATTTTTGGAATGTGTTTTCCGGATTGCACTTTGCAGACGGTCCCTGCAGGGTCTGACAGCAGCATTCAGACCAATGTTATTCGTCCAGCTCCGAGACCAGCCCCTGTGGGTAAAATTAAGGTTTTAGCTTGTTGTAGACATCACTACGGTTACAGAGAAGTGTCTTTATTTTTTACCTGCATTTCGTTCAATTAGTATTGCGCCAGGAAGTCCGAATCTGTGAATCACGACTTTACCAACTTTACCGATGTTTGCATACAACACGAAGAGCTATTTGTTAAATACATGTGTCATGGAAAAGACGCCAAACATGTTTTAGTCTAAACTTTTAAATATGCTCATGCCTTTCCGTTTTTTGTTTTTGTTTTAATTAATTAGTTTTGTTTTAATGAATTAGCCTCATGTATATATATACATTATATATTACGTTTTTAGATTTGGACTGCATGAGAAAGAATCAATCTAATCTACACATCGTCACAATTACGACCGACATCAACGTTGTGTCTTCTTTGGACTGCATTGAGATTCCCTTTACTTTGAATATCGTACATTTTCGACAGTGTAAGTGCGCAAATGCGTATTTGTGACATTTGAAATGCAGGAGTTTTACCAGCTGCGCCTCCTCAGACCCATCAACAAAAAGAACGGATGTCTCCAGAAAATGGAGGTTACCCTCATCGGGCTGCGCCTTCACTGAGATGGAGACGTGAGTGGCGAAATGAATTAACTTCCCAAAACCAGTTGGCTTTATATATATATATATATATATATATATATATATATATATATATATTTTTTTTTTTTTTTTTTTTTTTATTATTATTATTTTTATGATAACTATATTGAAAGTATACTATAGTACACATATTTTAAATTGTGTTAAAAGTTGATTTTTTTAAATAGGTGAACGTGTGACTTTAGTATACATTTTATATATTTGCAGACATTTGATTTATTTGATAGTATGTTTGAAATGTACTATTGACATTTTAAGCATATTTTAAATACATTAAATTACATATATTGTTCGCCTGGGTGATTTCCACACAATGCAACACAATGCCAGTGTGTGTGGAGAGATTTGAACTCTACTCAGCCAGACAATCAGACATTGCTCGCGCACATACATGTTGAAACCACAGCGCTGCACTGACATCTCTTGGGCCCAGCTGGTACTACACTTCACACACGTTCATTCTAACTAAAACAACAACGTGACCATAACGTTTCGTGTACGTCACACGTTGTTACAGTTTTTTTCAATCGCTAACAAGCGCTTACCCATACTTTAGATACTTTTTCTAAACGACGACTATTGTTCCTTTAAAAAAGTTACAGTAAATTCAAACTATTTATTTAATTATTTTTACAAATAAACTATGTTTTGGGGCAACGGCTGCGATAGATGATTGAACAACATTCGGTTAGTCAATGTAGGCGGTGTCTGTGTGATCAACATCTCAACCTGTCATAGTCAAAATGTAAATTCTAATCCAAAACTTGTTAAAACATATTTCTCAAAAACATTCCAAACTCTGACGTATACCATCAGGAGAAGAGGAATAAATTGTTTGTTCATTATCAGCAGAGCTATATTGTTTTAGAACTGATATCATTGCAGAAGAGGTTTTTAGACTGAATCCAAGGTTTCAAATATTGTGTTTGCCATTGTGGGATGTTGTGTGTTAACATTCGTAAATAATTCAAAAACAATGCATCGTTTTGTTGGGAGGTATAGCTTGTCTGTTAAGAACATTTAAGCATCGTGGAAATATGTTCACTCACTGCATATTGTGTGAAAACGACATGAAATGTGTGAACGGTATGGCCACAAAAACGCTGATGTAGTGCTAATTGTGTTTAGAGTTTTGAAAATGTGACCCCTGTTTGGACAAACGCTTGGTAGCGCCTGAGCAAAACTGTAATTGTCCTGGTGTTGTTCATGTGGTTTTCATCCACATATGTATTATATTATTTTACACTGAACTCCCAGATGTTCAACTGTATCCAACCATGAGTATGGTGTGAACCATATAATGTGCTAAACCACACAATGTAAATGATTCCACACTATAATTAATTACGGGCTTTTCCAAGTTATGTCTGAGTAACATCAGTATTAAACTTCATTCCAGTTTAGTCAACTGGTATTGAACTTTCTCATAACATTGATTTAAAAATGTATACAGCCACATCCCAAACAATGCTTTCAGGAAGACTATATTTTGAACATGTTGATCATTTTGTAGTTCCTATTTTATAATAGAGCAATAAATATTTAGAAATACATTGATTGAGTTCAGGGAGACTTTAGCTTCCAGTGATATAAAATATAAGGACCAGAGTATAGAAGTTGTGCTGCAACGGGTCCAGAATTCTGAAGCGGATCATTCAGCTTCATATTATAATAAATATTATTGTGTTGGGTATTGTGTATCAAATCTGTTGATGAAATACTAAATATTGTATCTGAACTGCTGTAAATGTATTAAACACATTTCAAATCTAAATGTTAGTCCGTCCTCACCTGCACTTTATTATAAAGAATGTTGTATTGGAAATTAAATTAAAATAAATGATATCCTGATATAATTAACTGGTTTCATTTAACATATATCAATAATTACATTGTACTTGTTTGTCTCTTTTCTCTTAAAAGTATTTTGATGCTTCCTCAAATCCACCACACTGCTCTTCATCCTGTTTGGTCATTATGTATAACGTGTCATTTAGTCTTTTATGTCCAAACCAAAATTATCCCAAAAAGTAACAACTGAATTTCTGGTCACGTTCCAATTTATTTAAAACGTTCTTTTTTCAAAGACTGGTTGACACTCCATGACGTTTTCTAATATTCACCACTGATGCATTAAATATATAGCTATTCATATATGAGGACATGTCCACATCAAGCAGCTCTGATAGGAATTCTGCACCATGAGCCTCGACCACCATCAGTGTGTTTGCTGCTCCCAGAATAACTTCTGTTTATTACGAACTGATCCACATCGGATGTTTTTTTTAATATCGAGACCCCAAACTAACTTATGGACAAGTTGGAAAACGTGTCTTAAAGGCGATCTGGAATATTGAAAACCATTTAAAGACATAAATGAGTCGGAAAACGCACTGATCATCGCTCTCCACGGCGGTGAGTAGGTGAGGTTTGGAGACTCCTCAAACACAATACAGACATCATCGGAGCTCTACATGACTTCAAGATGGAGAGAAACAAGTCCTCTTTCGGCTCCCTTCGCCGTCAGCCTTCAGTAGTTGTTCCACATGTAGTTTTAGTCTTTTATCAGCGAAGAGAAAACACAAGTGAGTGGTCTTTCAGAGCGCTCGGAGGAGTCCCGGGCTGGGTTGAGTCTCCACGGTTCTCATGGAGGCTTTAAGTACCGCCCCCTGCTCGCAGCTCTTCACCAGTCAGTCTCACTCTCGTGTTTTCTGAGCATCAACGGGGAAAAAAATGGCAGAATCAGCTCCAGCTCAAGCCGCCGCGCCGGCCAAAGCAGCAGCCAAGAAGAAGGTGGTGTCCAAGCCGAAGAAGGCTGGTCCCAGCGTGGCGGAGCTCATCGTCAAAGCTGTGGCCGCTTCCAAGGAGCGGAGCGGCGTGTCTGCTGCCGCCGTCAAGAAGGCTCTGACGGCCGGAGGATACGATGTGGACAAGAACAAGTCCCGCGTCAAGACCGCCATCAAGAACCTGGTGACCAGGGGGACTCTGGTCCAGACCAAGGGGACAGGGGCCTCCGGCTCCTTCAAGATCAGCAAGCAGGAGAAAGCCGCTCCCGCAGCCAAGAAGCCCGCAGCGGCGAAGAAACCCGCAGCAGCGGCCAAGAAACCTGTTGCCGCAAAGAAGTCCCCGAAGAAGGCGAAGAAACCCACAGTGGCCAAGAAGCCCGCAGTGGCCAAGAAGCCCGCAGTGGCAAAGAGCCCCAAGAAGGCCGCAAAGAGCCCCCAAAAGCCCACCAAGAGCCCCAAGAAGGTGGCGAGGAAGGCCCCCACAGCCAGGAAGACCCCCGTCAAGAAGGCTGTGAAGCCCAAAGCCAAGAAAGCAGCACCCAAGAAGAAGTGAGCTGCTCTCAGGCTGGACAACAACGCTCCTATAAAAGGCTCTTTTAAGAGCCACCCACACCACTTTAAGAGCCTGTTATATTCATGAGTCCCGTTCATTTGTGTACTGTTCAAGAGCCTGAAAAACACAAAACAGGACATTTCATTTACAGATTAATATGAAATGAAGGGTGGTATTTTTAATAACCAAGATATATTTATTTTCAACTTAATGGACAAATATGCCTGACCAGATACAGCTCATACTAGCACTTCATTAGTTTTCCAGTTCCACAACAAGCAATTCTATATCCAACACATTAGAGACATTTGACAAAGTAATATGGCTCATGATAATATCCTGAGACCCAGCCCATCCATGTGTGTCCTCTGTGGTGGGCGTCTTGGTTTTGCATCTCTTTGACTCATTTGAGGTATGCTCTCAAGTCTTGCTGTACTCTCAAGAGGACATCCGCGGCTTTCCAGCTGTACCATGTGTTCGGGATTATCTATTCTATATTCATCACATTAGAGACATTGGAGAAACTCCAATGGTTCATGATAATATAATAATTATCATTCCACATCTACATTCTCAGTTTAGAGAGACTGGATCTGTGAGTCTGTCTCTATCTGATAAACCAGCCAGGATGTACAATGTCGGCTTGGCCCTGTGACCCTAAAATAGGATAAGTAGTTTGGATAATGCAATCAAATAGAAAAAATAACTCCAGGACTGGGTTGCTTCCATCACCTCCTCTTTTGTATCTCACTACAAATATGAGGAACATTGATATAGCTATATACATTCTAGATATCTGTATCTATTTCCCTGTATCCATCAATACACACATGTCTGATAACTATCATTTCGTAACAGTATTACCATCATGATATTTTTTTTTCATTAGTATGTAGTTAGTAGTTAGTCATTAGTCTTGATTTAAGATCATTAATTCAATTTCCTGATCTAAGTCTTAGTTATTAATTCATGATTCAAGGCTGACTGTTTTTGATGTATTATCTATACACGTCATAGTTTGGGTTCAGGCTAATTTATCGCTTTATTGATTAATCAATTTGAAGAAATCGTGTATTCCATATTTTATACATTTGAGTGTATTTGGTTTGAGGCTAATGCATTACTTTATTAATTAATCAAAATGGGTTTATTTTGCTTTATTTAGTTCTCTACATTTGATTCTGCTTCTATATTTTAATATTACCTATATTTTAACATGAGATGGATTTTCTTATTTTATCACAACTATACTCTGATTCATCCACGTGATACATCCACGCACAACAGTGACTTGTTCTGCGCATGCTCCGCTCAGCAGCCAATCCGACGCAAGCAACAGCACAGCCTCGTTTGCATCGAGCTGATATAAATTCCCCCCCTGAGCTCCAGCAGTTATCGTCTCACTCCGAAGAATCAGTCAATCATGCCTGACCCCGTCAAAGCGCCCAAGAAGGGCTCCAAGAAAGCCGTCTCTAAGACTGTCAGCAAGACCGGCAAGAAGAGGCGCAAGTCCAGGAAGGAGAGCTACGCCATCTACGTGTACAAGGTGATGAAGCAGGTCCACCCCGACACCGGCATCTCCTCCAAGGCCATGGGCATCATGAACTGCTTCGTGAGCGACATCTTTGAGCGCATCGCCGGTGAGGCCTCTCGTCTGGCTCACTACAACAAGCGCTCCACCATCACGTCCAGGGAGATCCAGACCGCTGTCCGCCTGCTGCTGCCCGGCGAGCTGGCGAAGCACGCGGTGTCTGAGGGCACCAAGGCCGTGACCAAGTACACCAGCTCCAAGTAAACCTGCTGGAGACCACCACCCCAACGGCTCTTTTAAGAGCCACCCACTTCCTCTAAAGACCAATTCCTGATGTGCACAAATTATGTCATAATTCACAGTTTTTGTTTAGTTGTTGCATATAAGGACACATACATGTGACTCATAAATGAGAGGGCCTTATGATGATAGATTTGACTTTCATCAAAATGCCACTTGTTTGGCTGAAGTTACATTTTTTTTTGATGCCAAAGCCTCAGTATATGATTCACTGTGTTAACCCTTTAGTGTAAAATCAGACTTGACTCCGAAACAGGATAAAAGTCATAACGTCTATACTAATGGGCTTTAGATATACAAGTAAATGCTCAACTTCTTAACTTTGTTGCTGTTCATTATTCTCCATGAATTCAGAAACGTTTTGTCTTTACACTATTTGGCTTCTAAAGAGCACTTTGTAAAGCCCTTTTATTTGTTCATCACTGATGCTTTAATATGTGAAGAAAATGACCATGTTGCTCTCAAGAACTGCCAGAAACCATTTCACCTGAGTTTGTCATTGAGACCGTACATTAATGCGGCCTTGGCATAAAGATCTTTGTAAGGAGCGCGGGATCTATCAGCATCCACATATTCAGCTCAGTCAGCTAATCAAACAAATCTCTCGCTGTGTGTGATGAGTCATGCTCGCTCTCCCAACGAGGCATTCTTCTAAGCAACTAGCAGCATTGTTTTACTCTGAAAAGCAGCATTGTGTAAAGTGGTTTTACGTCAAAGTACAATTCAAAACAAAGTGGATTTAATCAAGTGTGGTAGAACAAAAAGTCCGAAGACACAATCTTTAACGTGCAGCACGGGCCTGGATGAAGTCAGCTAAAAGCATCGTTCATAACAGTTTCAAGTTCTCAAGGACTCTTTATAATCTTTAAGAGCTAGCGTGATTCGATAATATAGATGGAGACGTCACTCGGTTTAAACTCATCGTTGGCGCTCAGGGTGGTCCCACCCTCTGGGCTCACGACAGCAACAGTGGTTGGTTAAAACAGATGGAGGTGTTCCTGGTTTAGACTTTGAACACCTTCTGATGGAGCTCAGGGTGGTCCCATCCTCTTGGCTCACGATCTTCTCACCATCGTCATAATTAGTGTGTATGTGTATGTTGTTCTCCATCTAAAGCAGGAGGTGTGCAGTTTCTTTAATATAATATAAACTGTTGAAACTATCTGTTGCTTACATAAACAAGTTCTCTGACTGTGTCAGATCCGGCTCTTATTAAATCTCAATTCTACGACTGAGTGGTCAAGGTGAGGTCAGAGCCAGGGGTTGCACAGAGTTCCTAGTGGTCCTCCCTGTGTGGATGTGTCATTTTTGCCGAGGTCAAGAAGAGTTTGTACCCGTCTGTGCTTCTTATTACAATGTCAGTATGTTTTACATGTGGGTGAGCATGAGTATGTGCTGTTCTCTCTGGTCAGGGCCTTACTGCCATAGAAGGACACAAGGTATGGTGCTTCGGGGCCTTAATGCAAAGTGAGCGCCGGTCGGACTGGACTCGGGCCGCGACTCGTAACGAGCGCGAGGAGTTTGGGGCGGATTGGACAAAGTCCAGTTTAGCCGCTAGCTTGCGCTTTAACCGCGTGAATATATTCACGCGTCGCGTGTCCCTACGTGAAGTGTAGACCACAGCGTGTAAATTAAATGTAAAAAAAAGCGATAAAAAAAGACATCTCGTCTCGGAATGGATCCAGATATGACGAGTATCCGGTGGAGCACTTATACTGCTGAGCTGTAGACCTTACTGGTTTACAGGCATCGGGAGGCGCTCACAATATTTGGGACGGGACAAATTAGGGGCGGATTAGGTTAGGTTAGGTTACTTTATTAGTACCCGTAGGTAGAGTTGTTTTGCAGTATCAAATCAAAAGACAGTACAAAACAGAAATGAGGCGTCCATCTCGACATACAAACACAAACAACCAGACAAACATGATAAAAGTACTCCAAGTTAAGATCAGATCATTGCTGCTGTAATTATTATAACAATGTGTTCCCCTACGTGATGGCCGCTGGAACAAAACTGGTTTTATAGCGCTTGGTTCTGCACCGTGGTACTAAATACCTCCGTCTGGAGGGAAGAAGTTGAAATTCCCTGTGCAAGGGGTGGGAAGTGTCCTTTAAGATGGAGCCGGTTAGACGTTGGATCTGTCTGATGTACAGGGAATCTGGACTGAGTTGTGTCTCACCAATCAGCTTGCTGGACCATTTAACTATCTGAACAAGAGAGTTTCTGTTAATTAAAGATACATTTCCAAACCATGAGACCAAAGAAAACGATAAAATAGATTCAATAAAAGCACGATAAAATAAGGTCATCATGGTTTTGTTAATGTGGAAGTGTGACAGTTTCCTTAAACAAAACAAACGCTGGTGCCCCTTCTTGCACACGGCTTCACAGTTTGCTTCAAAGTTCATTTTTGAGTCAATAATTGTCTCCAGATATTCATAAGATTGCACACATTCAACAGTCTGACCCTTGATGCATGTGGCTTCATGTGTGTGGGCATGTCTTCTAAAATCAATGATCATATCTTTATTTTTTGATATATTTAATTGTAGATGTGACTCTTCATACCACATCACAAAGTCCTGGATGACTGGACCGTGGCTGGTCTCATCGTCCCTGAGCCGACTGACTATGACTGAATCATCTGCATATTTTAAAACGCTGATATTATCAATGCTGCTATTATCAAGCATATATTGAAGGAAGTCCAGTTGAGCCAATAGGTGGTGCTTTGAGTCTGTGAACATATTCATGCACCCTTGAAGCGTCGTCATGTAAATTAAATGTAAAAAAAAGATAACATTATTTTTGCCTTAGCCTGGAATCAAAAACAGGTCTCTGTGTCACTAGGCAAGCACATTTTGCTCTGTACACCTTATTAGAGGTAATTGCATCAGCTGTAGGGGGTACAATTATTGTAAAAGTGAAACATGTATGGTGCTTTTACTTCATAAATAGGTGTTCCTCTCAAAAATTAGTTTTTTTTTTCTGGTGAAGGTGTTCAGGCCTGTCGTGAAAGTGAATAATGTATGGTTATTTTACTTAATAAATAGGTATTAAGGTATCAAATTTGGCAGTTTAGGGCGTTTTGGGTCTTTTTTAGTTTTTTGGGCCGATTTGGCCATTTTCCACTTTTTTCAACGGTCGAGTTTTCCCAGAAAACGACTACGGAATCAGCTCAAAACTCGTGAATGTGTTCAGGCCTTAACTGGCATTACACTTGATTTTTGTAATAGATATCTGCTGAGTTTAAGCTATTGTTTTTAAAATGAATAAATTACAAAAATTGGCGGTCAAAAAATGAATTCCGTTAGCATTTTGTGGGTCTAATAGCCGTTTGAAAAAAGTGGAAAATGGCCAAAAACGCTAAAAAACGGCCAAAACCGGCCAACTTTGGTGAATATTTGTGGCACCAATTAAAGTTCAAATTGCACGAAATTTGCATCGAATGTTCCAGACGCCATTCTGCACATATCCTGATGGTCTGTTATTTTTTTTGACCAATAGTGTTGAAGTAAATAAGCATTACAAAACGGGACACGCCCCTAAAATGTTCGTCGGGCCATAGATGCTTAACATAATCTTTTTTTTCTAAAAAAGATGATATATCCCAGATGGTATAGCTTCACTTATCATTATATCCAATGAGTTTGTTAATATTGGACCTATCGTTTAGGTTTGGTGGTCATTTTTGTGTTTTTCACATTATTCAAAATGGTGGAAAATTAAAGTAGGCGGAGCTTAGGGTCATGAATTGCTTTTTTGTAGAGCAGGTCCTAGAGGAACTGTAAAAAAAATAGCTAGTCATTTGAACATACTGGTCGAGGGGTGTCGCCGGTGAAACTTGTAGGTGGCGCTAGAGAGCAATTTTTGAAAGTCGCATTTCGAGGTCTATGTCATCTGACTATTTTCACCAATCCTGACACGCTTGCCAAATTTGGTGAGTTTTGGGATATGATACGTACCCCCAATATGCCCCCAATGTAGAAAAATAAGAAGCGGAATAATAAGAATTCTAACAATTTCAATAGGGTCCTCTCGGACAGCTTCGCTGTCGCTCGGACCCTAATAATCCTCTCTTAAATGAAGTCAGATAACCTGACACGTTTTATTGTAATGAGTTTTATGTATGCATTATGATGACTAGCTCCACCTTAACAGTACACATGAATGCATCTACAACAATAATGATACATTATTTTACATTACTTTATTTGCTTTGACAGCATTGATACTTTTACTGAAATTAAGGATCTACGTTCTTCCTCCAATACCTTTGTGAGCTTCGTCCCTCCACACTATCAACTGATATGCAATAACAACTTTTATTTACTTACAATAAGACACACTAGCAAAACCTGTTTTGCATGTGAATTGTTGTCAAAATATGTTGTTGTGTAGCTGGTTCCAGTGAACCACATCTGAACGTTATCTTCCCGTTATAAATGGTATACGTATACGGGGAACATAAAACATGCCGTGGAGGATCAACTCATGTGTGTGTACTTTCCAAAGAAAAATCAGTTTTTCAAGGTCAGGCCTTGTTTTTGTTTACGTTTTGCGTTATGTACCTTGTTTGTCGGAAATTTCATTATGAAAGATCAATTAGACTGCCTGATGAAGCTTTTCTTTTTCTGAGGCTATTCCTGCCGATTTAGTATGCTCAACAAGCTGCCAGGTGGGAAACAGCAAACTAATGTTTGACACGAGGGGAGTTTATTGGGCACGGACGATCCTTCCAGTTTTTTTTTATGGCAGATTTCCTTAAAGATGTAGGACATTTACATCTTTTAATTGGAACAGTAACATGTTTTGATTACCAGTGTGGGGGAAGTCAGAGACGTCGTGAACACATCTGCATCACTCATTTCCTGGGACTGAGAGAAATATGTAGAGCACTTAAAAGATTTTTTAAATGACCAATTTCTTTTAGAATGATGGATATTTACTTTGAAAAACCTAATTGACAGTAAAATTTGTTGATCAGTGTGCTGGAACGAGACATCCTGAAAACAAATCTGCATACATTTTTTCCTGGAACTCTCAAGACCGGACAAGGAGCAAACAAGAGAAGCCCATGTTCTGTAGAACCCATTCAACCCTTTATACCGAATTGTGAGAATTAAAAATATATAAAATGGTGCCAGCCCCATTCAATGTTCAAAGTGTATAAAGATCAACCATTTTCATTCATTTAAGGGAATTTAGGTAGTGAAGAAACACAAATTAAGTACCTCACACTTAACTTGGGAAACAATATTAATTCAATTAATGGGGTGAAATTGACCCCAAGGGTAATAAGATGTTAGTAAATGTGACGGCAACAGGGTGTTAAATAAAATAAATTAAAACAAATTAATTACACCGTGTTAAGACGGTTTTAAAAGCTATGTCGGAAGTCTACTCTTTATAGAGACAACTTTAAAACTATACAGGAAGTGAGCGAGCTCTTTATATAGAGTGTGTGGCCCTTAAAAGGACCTTTGGTTTTGGTTGCGAGTCAGAGTTTAACCCCCGAACCCGTAGAGGGTGCGTCCCTGCCTCTTCAGGGCATACACCACATCCATGGCGGTCACCGTCTTCCTCTTGGCGTGCTCGGTGTAGGTGACGGCGTCACGGATCACGTTCTCCAGGAACACCTTCAGCACTCCGCGGGTCTCCTCGTAGATCAGACCGGAGATACGCTTCACTCCACCGCGGCGAGCCAGACGGCGGATAGCGGGCTTGGTGATTCCCTGGATGTTATCACGGAGGACTTTACGGTGACGCTTAGCGCCTCCTTTACCGAGTCCTTTTCCTCCTTTGCCTCTTCCGCTCATGTTGACTGTCAAAGTGTTTCAACAAGGTGACCAGCGACCGGCAGTTCACACGTATATAAATCCTGTCTGAGGACGTGATAGAAGACACGAAGCGAGCTTTTCTTCTTCTTCGATGGTTAACATGCAGGTTGACGGTGAGACTCTGTGGTGTTTTAGTGCCATCTGCTGATCAACAGCATGAATCAGCAATGTGTCTATGACTTGTTACTTACTGGTATAAACAAGCGAGTGAAACGTTTGGGAGGCAACATTGTTCTTAAACATTGAACTACATGAAGTACAGTTTCAAAACTATTATCAAAATTAATAGTACGTTGTACTAGTCTCTCTCTTTCATATTGTAATACTAATTCATAGCACAGACACAAAAGTAACATGGAAACAAAGACTGCCAGGTTGGAGGTCTGTCGTTCTCAAACTTTTTTCACTGGAATTTAGTTTTCAGACAAGTCCCCAAACCAGAGAAAAGGATTTTAGGTTGAGAACAATATATTAATAAGACATATATTGAATATATAACATTCAGTTATGAACTTACACTTATATTGTATTGCATATTTATTAAATAACTATTTTTAAAGGATTTTTAATTGAAACTCATTTTAAATATAGTTGTTAAATATCTCACTTGCAGGTTGACAACAGCAGGAAGGACTTGCGGTTCCTCTCCTTCACAAACCAAAGACTAATCAGTCGGTGGCTGGAGGAGCTGTGACAGAGTCCTGCATGGGGTGAGGTGTTGTCCATCAGCGATGAGAGCTTTAATTTTATTTATTTTTTTTAGTTTAGTTTATTTATTTCGGTTATATACAAAAAGCAAGATTTTCTTTTTTACAACAAAAGAAGAAAGCGGCTAACCGAAAGGGTCAAGGCTGAAGCTATCAAGCTTATAAGTGCCCTAACCTATGATTTCACGAGAAAACTTAATTCAGATAATCATATACTGTACATATACATATGTACAGTATATATATATATATATATATATATATATATATACACACACACATATATACACATACACACACATACATACACATACATACACAAACCCATATACATCTACACACACACACACACATAAATCCACACACATATTTACATAAAACAATAATGAAAACAACAAAAAACTTGTCCCCATTAACTGTTACTTATGATGCGTCATTAATTGATGATACCTTTGTATTTCTCCAGTCTTTTCTTTAATTTTTTTCTTAAATATCAACAGACTTTTACTATCCTTGATTTCATTAGTTAAAATATTCCACTGTTTCACCCCACAGACAGATGCACATGCTTTTTTGAGTTGTATGAACAATTGGCTGTTTGAAATTCCATCTCCCTCTTAGATCATACTCTCCTTCTCTAGCTCTAAACATCAGCTTTGCCATCAACCTCCACCGTGTTGATTGGACACTACAGCACAAGTTACAAGTCTTTTATTGTCAGATGCACAGAATGAAAGGGTCAGACTGGCCACTGACATTCTTAGGACAAGGCACCACACAACAACTACCATAGCATAACATAATATAACATAACATCACATACACTCTACAAGTACTCTGAACATAATTTACAAGCAGTAACATATAATAACCTTACTAAATATGCAAGATTAATACACAATACAACATGCTAAAACATATACCAACCTATACATATAATACTAACATATAACATAATACACATATAGTAACATATAATAAACTAAACTACAGACAAATGGGAGTAGGAGGTAGTGCAAAAGTTCTGGCCTTCTTCACACATTTGTTCAGTTATTGATTTAATATTGAATATTACAAATTCAGTCGTGAACTTACACATTCAATTCAATTGTGTCCAGCCCATTATCACAAATTTGCTTCAAAGGGCTTTACAATCTATACACATACAACATTCCTGACCTTTGACCACACATCAGATCAGGAAAAACTCCCTAGAAATCGAAAACAACCCGTTCACTTGGAAAATGACAGGATTTTTATAAAGCTTATTTTAAATATCTCACATACCCCCATTAGAGAACCACTGTGGTAGGCTAATGTGTATATAACACTTTCTTTCCAGTCCATGAATGTCTTTACATCATTGTAGATCATAATGGATGTTACATCTCACACAGGACATGTCCATCTCTTGTTCTGAAGCAGCAGATGCTGAAATGTATCATTCACATTAAAGCTGCTTCACTGAACTGACAACGTGATAGGAATTATGCAAAAATAATATACACAAGGTTCACACAGGATTTTATGACTCAGATTCCTCATATACACAATCACAGCTGTTCAAATCTTTTGTAGCAGGAGTCCAATGCCCGTTTATGTATATGAAAAGAGGATGTTATTTATTTTACTCATAGTTGGGCTCCATTCACATCCACGCAATTGTGGTTCAGTAGATAGAGCTGAACTAAAAGATTTAAATGAGTTATTTGCTTTTAATTTTTGTACTGCACAAACAAGTATATTTATTTAATAGTTTTACAAATACCAAATATAGTTCAAATAATTTGGTAGAATTTGTTGTAGTTCTGGAACAGAAATACAAGTTCTGTGTAAAACCAAACAGTTATTCTCACATGGATTTTTAAAGCCTAGTTTGTGCACATCAGGAATTGATCTTTAGAGGAAGTGGGTGGCTCTTAAAAGAGCCGTTGGGTGGTGGTCTCCAGCAGGTTTACTTGGAGCTGGTGTACTTGGTCACGGCCTTGGTGCCCTCAGACACCGCGTGCTTCGCCAGCTCGCCGGGCAGCAGCAGGCGGACAGCGGTCTGGATCTCCCTGGACGTGATGGTGGAGCGCTTGTTGTAGTGAGCCAGACGAGAGGCCTCACCGGCGATGCGCTCAAAGATGTCGCTCACGAAGCAGTTCATGATGCCCATGGCCTTGGAGGAGATGCCGGTGTCGGGGTGGACCTGCTTCATCACCTTGTACACGTAGATGGCATAGCTCTCCTTCCTGGACTTGCGCCTCTTCTTGCCGGTCTTACTTACGGTCTTAGAGACGGCTTTCTTGGAGCCCTTCTTGGGCGCTTTGGGGATTTCAGGCATGATTGACTGATTCTTCGGAATGATACGATATCTTCAGAAAGCTAAGGGCGGGGAATTTATATCAACGCGATGCAAACTAGCCTGTGCTGTTGCTTGCGTCGGATTGGCTGCTGAGCGGAGCATGCGCAGAACAAGACGTTATTCTGTTCTGCCCTCACACAATTGGCCTACTTTTGAGACACGGTTGTATCAGGACCCTGGATTGATAAATCACGTCACGTGGTGTTACTTAGCCAATCAAAAATGCGTATTTTGACACGCGTTGCGACTCGAGTGAGATATACACCCACGGGAGAGACTGGAGGAGAAGAAGCCAAACTGTCATAACAAAAGGTATAAAGTGAAACAGCGAAACCAGTCTTTAACCTCTTCTATGTTCATTCATTACAAAGGAAGTTAAAAACGAGTATGTCTCATGTGTTCAGAGAACATGACGATTATTAAAAGCTGACTAAAGTGAAATTAAGTACTTTATTTTCAGATTTTAAAAAATGTGAAACTTATCTGTAATGCTTTCTAAAATCCATCCCTTATTTTTTAATTAAAATAAGAGAAGAATATTAATGTATTGTTGGAGTTAAGCCTGTATATTAAATTATAGTAAATATCGTTTTTTACACCAACAATAATTACCAATGATTACATGTGTGCTTTCTTTTATCTCCAGGCTTTTGAGTTGTTACAGTTTTTCTCGATTGCTTAAACACATTTTTTGAAACCATGCCTCGTTTTCTCAAAACTCTAAACACAAATCCCAAAACCGCTCACACAAAATGCAAAACCCTTAATATCTCGTGCAAAAGGCAACTTTGCTTTCAAAACAGTGTTATGTCACCTCAAAAGGGTGTTTTGTTTTCAAGTGACAAACACAGCCCATCATATACGTAGACATTATGAGCATCGATAGAACACTGATGTGCTCAATGGAAAACACGACGATGAAATGGAAAACACCAGGATGAAGAGGAAGAACACAACGATGAAGAGGAGAACACCAGGATGAAGAGGGAGAACACCAGGATGAAGAGGAAGAACACGATGATGAAGAGGAGAACACCAGGATGAAGAGGGAGAACACCAGGATGAAGAGGAAGAACACCAGGATGAAGTGGAAGAACACCAGGATGAAGGCCTTGTCAGGAGCATTGTGCCTTTTCTTGTCCAGTGTTACTTTACGCTTTCTCCTGTTGTAAAATATTGTAAATGTATAATATTTTAACTCAAAATATAAAACAACACACAAATATACAACAACAATGTTTCTTTTTTTTCTATTTTTTTCAAAGAACAAACAATAGAAAATAGAACACTACAGTCAACAAAAAAGAAAAAAAAAGTGTAAATAAAAAAGGTCAAAACAATGTGTGGAACATGGCCTGGTCATCAATATGGCAGTTCTTATTTGTTTTATGGTTAATGCTTTATTCTCCAGAACCATATTTACTATTGCCGTCTCCTGCTCCTCTGTAGAATTGGTTTAGGGGAGTTGGCTCATGAGTTACAGGTTGTGGTCTTTGTGTTAGAAGTTCCAGTTTTTGTGTGTAATCAATCGAGAAAAACTGTAATGATAGAGTATTTAGACCACATCTCTTAAACATATCTAAGGTCTATATTTTTACATTATATAGACATTATATTGACAAATGTATGTAGAAAAAAAAAGGTTAACGGTTAGAGCTGGAGATCAAAAATGTGTTTGTGTGCATGCGATGTGAGAAAAAACAACAACTTGATTTTACTGTAAAATCTGATTTCATGCTGACAAGTATGACAGTGCTAATGTATAATTGACTGGCAGCACATTGGATGTTTTGTAATCATTTAAGTATATTTAACTTTACTATGTTATGGTTTGCAACACAAACGTAATCTTGAAAGAAAAAGTGGATTTTAGGATAATCGGGGTCTGAATAGGTGCTTAGTAAACTTTATTGATCGCTTGAAAACAATGTTTTTGAGTTTTCTCTCAAATGTATTGAAACGGACTGAGGGACATGTTCTATTAACCTGTTGTAAGTGTTGTGTTCACAGGAAGACGTGTTCTAGATAAGATTAGTAATGGCCATTACGGAGGTCAGTGAAGGTCTCATGACCTCTGTTGCCATTCCCAGATAAAAGGTAATAACCAATATATATCTTAGCTTTTCCTGACCCGGGGTCGCTGCAGTATCTTGGATGTGAATGTAATAAAGGCTTCATTTAATCCTCCTGTTATGTTTGTTTCTAACATACAGCCTTGATGTTAATGTTGAATCATGCAAAAGTGGCCAGACGCCAAAACATTCTAAAAACAAGTTTTTACCTCATCACCAATGTCATTACTAAAAATGCAATCAGTTTTTAGTGGAATTGAGTTATTCGCCCCTCCATAGATCAGAGTTCAATCATGATAACTCACTAATTTTAATGAAAATGACATCTTCAAACTATTGTTTAGGTACATTGGAAAAAAAGAGTTAATTTCTATTTACAAGTTTAACTTTAAAATGAGCAATGACGGTGAGTTTTGTGCACAGGAACCAAAATGTCTGTCATTCTACAAACACATAAGTATAAATGTATCTGTGTTAATGAGAATAATATAATATAGAATAATATATAATATAAGGAAGAGGCTCTTAAAGTGGTGTGGGTGGCTCTTAAAAGAGCCTTTTATAGGAGCGTTGTTGTCCAGCCTGAGAGCAGCTCACTTCTTCTTGGGTGCTGCTTTCTTGGCTCTGGGCTTCACAGCCTTCTTGACAGGGGTCTTCCTGGCTGTGGGGGCCTTCCTCGCCACCTTCTTGGGGCTCTTGGTGGGCTTTTGGGGGCTCTTTACGGCCTTCTTTGGGCTGTTGGCCACTGCGGGCTTCTTGGACACTGCGGGCTTCTTGGACACTGCGGGCTTCTTGGACACTGCGGGCTTCTTTAACGCTGCGGGTTTCTTCGCCTTCTTCGGAGACTTCTTTGCGGCAACAGGTTTCTTGGCTGCCGCTGCTTTGGGCTTCTTGGCCGCTGCTGCGGGTTTCTTAGCTGTGGGCTTCTTGGCTGCGGGAGTGGCTTTCTCCACCTTACTGATCTTGAAGGAGCCGGAGGCCCCTGTCCCCTTGGTCTGGACCAGCGTCCCCCTGGTCACCAAATTCTTGATGGCGGTCTTGACACGAGAATTGTTCTTGTCCACATCGTATCCTCCGGCCGTCAGAGCCTTCTTGACGGCGGCAGCAGACACGCCGCTCCGCTCCTTGGAAGCGGCCACAGCTTTAACGATGAGCTCCGCCACGCCGGGACCAGCCTTCTTCGGCTTGGACACCACCTTCTTCTTGGCTGCTGCTTTGGCCGGCGCGGCGGCTTGAACTGGAGCTGATTCTGCCATTTTGTTCCGTTGATGCTCAGAAAACACGAGAGTGAGACTGACTGGTGAAGAGCTGCGAGCAGGGGGCGGTATTTAAAGCCTCCATGAGAACCGTGGAGACTCAACCCAGCCCGGGACTCCTCCGAGCGCTCTGAAAGACAACTCACTTGTGTTTTCTCTTCGCTGATAAAAGACTAAAACTACATGTGGAACAAGTACTGAAGGCTGACGGCGAAGGGAGCCGAAAGAGGACTTGTTTCTCTCCATCTTGAAGACATGTAGAGCTCTGATGATGTCTGTATTTTATTTGAGGAGCCTCCAAACCTTACTTACTGACCGCCGTGGAGAGCGATGATCAGAGCGTATTCCGACTTATTTATGTCTTTAAATGGTTTTCAATATGTCAGATCGCCTTTAAGACACGTTCTCCAACTAGTCAACACGTTTGTTTCGGGTGTCGATGTAAAAACAATCATCTGATATGGATCATTTTGTAATAAACTGAAGTTATTCTGGGAGCAGCAAACACACTGATGGTGGTCGAGGCTCATGGTGCAGACTTCCTATCAGAGCTGCTTGATGTGAACATGTCCTCACATATGAATAGCTATTATTTATTTAATACATCAGTGGTGAAGATTAGAACACGTCATGTAGTGTCAACCAGTATTTAAAAAAGGGACTTTTTTAAATAATTGGGAGCTTGTCAGGAAATTTGGATTAATGACACTTGACCAGAAATTCAGATGTTACTTTTTGGGATAATTTTGGTTTGGACATAACATACTTAACTGTTTACATGACCAAACAGGATGAAGAGCAGTGCGGTGGATTTGAGGGAGCATAGAAATACTGTTGAGAGAAAAGAGACAAACAAGTACACGGTCATTATTGATATATGTATGTTGAATGAAACCAGTTAAATGTATCAGGATATCATATATTTTTATTTAATTTTCAATTTTCCATAACATTCTTTATAATAAAGTGCAGGTGAGGACGGACTAACATTTAGATTTGTAATATGTTGAATATACATTTATAGCAGTTCAGAGACAATATTTAGTATTTCATCAACAGATTTTATACATTTATAGCAGTTCAGAGGCAATATTTAGTATTTCATCAACAGATTTGATACATAATACCCAACACAATAATATTTATTATAGTATGAAGCTGAATGATCCACTTCAGAACTCTGGACCCGTTGCAGCACAACTTCTATACTCTGGTCCTCATGTTTTATATCACTGGGAGCTAAAGTCTCCCTGAACTCAATCAATGTATTTCTAAATATGTAGTGCTCTATTATATAATAGGAACTATAAAATTATCACCGCGTCCAAAACTAGCATATAGTATTCCTGAAAGCATTGATTTGGGATGTGGCTGTATACATTATTAAATCAATGTTATGAGAAAGTTCAATGCCGGTTGACTAAACTGAAATGAAGTTAAATACTGATGTTACTTAGACATAACTTCGAAAAGCTCGTAATTAATTATAAAGTGTGAATCATTTACATGTGTAGTTTAGGCTAGCACATTATATGGTTCACACCTTACTCATGGTTGGATACAGTTGAACATCTGGGAGTTCAGTGTAGAATAATAAAATACATATGTGGCTCAAAACAAGATAAACAACATCGGAACCACGGGAACAATTAACAACGTGTGACGCACACGAAACGTTATGGTCATATTGTTGTTTTATTTATGAATGAACACGTGTGTGTGTGATGTGTAGTACCAGGAGATGTCAGTACAGTGCTGTGGTTTCAACATGTGTGCGAGCAATGTCTGAATGAGAAGTTACATCCAATTGTCTGGCTGTGGATCATCATCATTGAATTAGTTTGACACGGTGGCAGCCTATGAAATGCAAACCAAATGCGGAAATACAACTTTTGAAGAAAATAAAATATATCTACTCAGGGTCAGAGAGTATTTGACGACCAGAGAGGACTGTTTAATAACTGTAACTTAAGGACGCACTTATGCTTTGCCGGGTTATTTCCATTTCATGTTTGCAATGTATGTAAGCAAAATAATGCATAGTAATGTATAATGTATTATATTGTATATGTGTGTTTTGTTTCTTAAATAGGTATGTATCATGTGTCCTCCATCTCTTCTTTAAGTCCGTGCAACATGCCACCACGGCGCCAGTGGTTGACCAGAATATTTTATTTTGAAAACACCACAGAGGAAGTAGTTTTTGTCAGTGAACCGACTGTCAGCTATCATCGCGTTGTCGTGCTATCCAGCTAGCTACTTAGCTCAATCAAACCGCAATACAACCGCTGAAGTGGGGGCCAGGTGAGATTGCACACATTGAATGGGCAACGTTACGGTTCCCCAATTGAGCTCGTTGGTTTTACGACCTCAATAAGTGGTTTCCGGCGACATCGAACCAGCGACGGTAACGTTGGCTAGCTTAGTTGGGTAACTTGAGGCAATGAAGGCTAATATCAACGATTTTGATTTCCTTTCAATGCTTCAAATTGAAAATGCAGTGGAAAGAAAACGTTCAGTTTGTTATAAAGGCACACGTTGTGCTCTGTAGTTGACACTATTGAGCAGCAAACGACGGTGAGATTAGTTTAGCCAGACGGACAGCTTTAGCTTCCCTCTCGCTGTTGCCAGGCAACAGCATTCTCCGCTAGGGCGTCCGGGGTAAAGCCTGTAATTACATTAGTGGAGCAAAACCACGCGCTGTCGTCACTGTATCGTATGCCAACTTATTTAGCGCATGTCCTTAAATTATCATATTGCTATCCTAAAATATCTGACACATTAAAGTGCATGTTCCTGTCTGTGTGTCAAGATCTACAGGAGACACCATGTTGGTCCCTATATTCACACTGAAGCTGAACCACAAGATTAACCCTCGCATGGTGACTGTTGGGAAATTTGATGGAGTCCACCCATGCCTTACTGCAGCCACACAGGCTGGGAAGGTGAGGGAAACATAATGTTGTTGAATTTGTATTACGCAGACAGTATAGGGCAGAGTGAGGTTTCTGTCTTAGTCTATGAGCATTCTTCCATCTTTGATTTTCTCCATTATTTGTGGACACATCCCTTTGCTGTGACCTTGTCATACCATTGTGGAAAGAGAGTGACCATATTCTGAACTTGTGTTTACCTGCCAGACATTATTGAGTGGGCAAATTGTCTCCTTGACTTATGTTCATTACAGCACTTATTCACTTTTGTGTATAGAATACATTTCTTGCTTCTACTTACTATAAGTCATGTACACTATATGTTTCCACCTCATGTTCTGAATTCACTCAATGTTTCTCTCTGTTAGGTTTTTATCCATAACCCTCATGCTCGTGGTCAAAGACCTGTGGCCCACCGCCTGAGCCACAGCACACAAGACTCTGACATCTCGCTCCTCAACATCAACCAGGCAGTCACATGTCTGACGGCAGGAACGCTAGGACCAAACACCACTGGGGATACGCTGTTGGTGGGATCGCAGACCAACCTACTGGCTTATGATGTCCATGACAACGCTGACATTTTCTACAGAGAGGTGAGTAGAACTGAGAATAAGAGGAGGGAAACCATTTGGTTGAAGAGGTAGCTCTTTCTGGGATTGAAGTCAAAGAAAATTGAAGAATGAAAAGTGTGTATTGGTTATTTTTTATATTTCCAGATGATAAATAACCAAGTTACAATATTGTATTCCTCAATAAAATCATGTACTACTAGTTGCGATATATACAATATTGATGGAGGGTGGAATGAATGAATAAAAAGCAATATTATTATTTTGTAAAACATTCTTAAGTTTCGTAGAGCCCAAGTTGTATTCAGGCATGCTGAACACCAGGTACTGTTGTGTTGTCCAATCTGACCCTGTGATGTGACTGTTGTCTTACTCTTACTAAGATGAATGCAGAACCATTGAAGCCAAAATATATTAATGAGTTTAAATTAATAAAAAATATCATATAAAAACAACTTTGCATCTATGCTGTTTGTGTGGAACTAAGTACTTAAATGGAGAAGTTAAAAAAAGTAATTATGGTTCAAGCTGTCGACATGTACAGTATTCCATCTCAAATGGCCTTGTTTCTGTTTCTTCTGTGTGGGGCTGTAGGTGACGGATGGAGCCAACGCTATTGTGTTGGGGAAACTCGGAAACATCCCAAGACCTCTTGCCATTATTGGAGGGAACTGTGCTTTACAAGGTTTTGACTATGCTGGCAATGACCAATTTTGGACAGTAAGCACACCAAAGCAACATTTTAATATTAATGCAGTCTGGTTTAATTGAATAGCAATGCAATTCACAACTCATGAGGCTGTGACATTAAAATGTAACTTGTTTGATGAACGATACATTTCCATATGTTTTGTCTCTGCAGACCTAGCTAATTTCTAACATTCCCTCTCATGCTGAATAACTCCTTGTCTGAATCAACTAAATGAATGTATTAATGAATTAATGTCTTGTTTTTAGGTGACTGGCGATAATGTCAGATCTGTGGTACTTTGTGACTTCACTGGGGATGGGAACAATGAGGTAATTCCTGATATGCTCTCTTGTCGTTTCTCTCCCGTTCATGACATCACACTCTACTTTGAAAATGTTAACAGTGGTCTCTGAACTCTAGACATTGGTTAAATGAAAGATCCATTCATATTAACATGATTATTTTTTGATTGAAATGAATTCCATCAGCTGTATTGTTTTTACAGCTTCTAGTCGGATCGGAGGACTTTGACATCAGAGTATTCAAAGAGGATGAACTTGTGTCTGAGATGACTGAGAACGAGGTAAATGGATGCAATGTGTTTCACTTTTCTCGACGTTTTGACACCCTATCGTTACCAAAAGTAACCATACTATAGTGTGTTTTTTAAACTTTAAGTTATGTTTTGTACAAGGGACAGTCGCACAATAATGCTTGGACTCACCATTGCACTGTTACTAGTTTCGCCTCGGTCCTTCTCCCGACAGACAGTAACAGCGCTGTGCCATATGCATGGCAGCAGGTTCGGCTACGCCCTGGCCAATGGCACTGTGGGGGTTTACGACCGCACCGCCCGCTACTGGAGGATTAAGGTACCGGAAAAATACATGATAATGTCATCTTGGAATCGAGAGGCTAACTGTATTGAAAAAACAATTGGTATTTGCAATTGCCAGTGTTGTAGTCAATGTGTGTGTTTCACTCTCTTATCAGTCTAAGAATCATGCAATGAGCATCCATGCCTTTGACCTGAATGCTGACGGGGTGGTTGAGCTCATCACAGGATGGTCCAATGGAAAGGTCAGCTCACAACCTATCAGGCTTCGGGACATCCTCTCACACTTCAGAAAGGCCATTAGTATTTAGATTTTGGGACACAAAAAATAATAAATTTCTACAGTATCTTGAGTTTGTCTTCAGTGTTCATCACGTTCTCCCTTTATTTCAGATTGATGCTCGTAGTGACCGCACAGGCGAGGTCATTTTTAAAGACAACTTTTCCTCTTCTGTGGCCGGGGTGGTGGAGGGAGACTACAGGTTGGATGGACAGCAACAACTTATCTGCACCTCCACAGAGGGAGAAGGTTTGTTGTTTAGCTGTCTGCCTGTGTGTTTTTTGTCCACATATGAATGTAAAAAGAAATGATGGAAATGGTTAAATTGAGGCCATCTTGTGTATAACTGGAAAAAATCCCTAGCAACTGTTTGAAGGAGGAGAGTAATGTGTGTTTCTGCATATTCCCATACTTTTTAGTTAACCCAAATTACTAAATGTTGGAGTGATGTCACCTGATTCTAATGGAGATTTATTTTTTTGGTGCATTGGTGATTCTCTGAACTTTTTTTGATCGAATTCAACTAGCACATCATTATGTCCCGATCCTGAGTACTTCAGTTCATCTGGAGATACTGAAAACTAATAACATTCACATTACCGGTACTTTCATCTTCAACTGTACTATAAGCTTAATTCAGACGGAGCATCCAAACATGCTGAACATGATTTGGTTACCATTTAAGCTTGGATAAGAATGTCATCAGTGTTGTACATGGTGTGTATCTTGTAGTCCGTGGTTACCTGCCAGCCAGTAAAGACCTTAAAGGGAATCTGATGGACTCCAGTGCGGAACAGGACCTCATTAGAGAGCTCAGCCAACGCAGACAGAATCTCTTGCTGGAGCTACGCAACTATGAAGAAAATGCCAAGGTACATATATATTATATATGTATGTATACTAACTTATAGTATATATATATTTATATATTATTAGATAGTATTGTATAATCGCAGATGAGCAAATTCCCCTTTTCCCCTTATCATTTTAATCTTGTCATAATTCTGCTACATCACTGTGTTTCAGAGACGGCATTTCATACAGATTAATTGACATGTGGCTGTATATTAATTGATATTCTAACACCCACACACACTGTATTATTGTTCCAGGGTGTGTCGGAGACAAACAGTGGGATGGGTGTCATACCAGCCAACACTCAGCTCCAGACAGCGCTGTCAGTGAGACCTGCTACAGAGGCTCAGAAAGCTCATGTAGAGCTCAGCATTTCAACACCAAATGGTTGAGTTCACTAAAAGTTATGCTAAGAATTTCAAGCATGTTAAGGACAATGTAAATACTCAATATCGCCCAGTCCCTGAACTTCTTCTTTATCCTCTTCAGAAACCATCATTCGTGCAGTGCTAATCTTCGCGGAGGGGATATTTGAGGGGGAGAGTCACGTTGTCCACCCCAGCGCTCAGAACCTGTCGGGCTGTGTCCGAGTCCCCATTGTCCCCCCAAAAGATATACCAGTAGATCTGCACATCAAAGCCTTTGTTGGAGGGAAAACTAGGTAGGATGTGTGAGTAAGTAAAGTATGTGTGCTGGCACGTATTAATTCAATTTAGCGTAGCATATAATTAACCACCTTCTCTGCACTTAATTTTTTTGTCTTCTGAAGCACCCAATTCCACGTGTTTGAAATTACTCGTCAGCTACCTCGTTTTTCCATGTATGACATCACAGTTGACTCCTCAGCTGCTCCGCCCACTGGAAGGGTCACTTTCAGCATCAACGACCGACCACAGAGGGTAGGCTGTCAGAGCTTGTGATCAGTACCAGTGCAAGTTTAAGGCAACAACATCCAATATATGTTTGTTAATTACAAGTTGTGTGTATGTGTGTGTGTGTGTGTGTGTGTGTGTGTGTGTGTGTGTGTGTGTGTGTGTGTGTGTGCGTGTGTGTGTGTGTGTAGGTGGTGATGTGGCTGAATCAGAACTTCTTGCTTCCAGAAGGAGTAGACAGCCCCGACATCACTTTTAATTCTCTAAGAGGAGAGGGACTGTTGTCTATCAGTATGGCGAGCAATGGACAAGTACAAACAACTATTATAATGTTTAGATATAATAAGGCTACATTTTGACCATGTAAACATATTGTTCGTACCTTGAGAAGACTCAGCAAAACATTGGTGTTAGTTAATATGAAGTTACAATAGCCATTGACATATCATTTAAAGAATAAGATGCTTAATTAATGGTTACTTTGCCCAAACAGATCACTCTGAGTACCGATGACATTGACCTGGCAGGAGATCTGGTCCAATCACTTGCCGCCTTCCTGGCAATAGAGGACTTGTCAGCAGAAGCAGACTTCCCCGGATACTTTGAGGAGCTACACACTACACTCACTGAGGTTTGGTTTTAATGATATTAAACCCTCTCCTGTCAAAAAATATTTCATGCCGTCTATTCCACTAATATTCCAAACATACCTTCCATTCATCCCCACATCTACATGTACTGTACAATATGTCTTCAACTGCATCCTGCATAAAAGGCTGGAGAAGGCTACACTGTAAAAAAAATATACGGTAAATTACCGGCAGCTGTGGTTGCCAGAACTTCACCGTAAAAAAATAAAGTGACAACGTATAAGACATTACGGTATACATTTTTAAAACCGTAAAATTTACAGTTGAGAACTGCTTTTTGTTAACGGTAAATTACTATTAAAAAAACGGATATATCATAACTCTGTTTACAGTTATTTGCTTTAGAAAAAAACAGCTATGTTATAAATGTGTTTACAGTAGATTCTTGTAAAAACAGCAGTTATACTGTAAAGCTAATTTAGTCTCTCAGTGAAAAACACAGGACAACTATATAATATATTACGGTACTTTATTGAAAAGTTCAACTTAACGGTGAATTACCGGCAGCTATGGTTGCCAGAAATTCACCGTAAAGAGTAAAGTGACAGCGTATAATACATTACGGTATGTTTTGAAAAAATAGCAGTTATACTGTAAACCTAATTACAGTCTCTCAGAGATAAACACAGTACAACTGTATGAGTCATGGTATTTTATTACAAAGTTCAAAGTTCTAAGTACAGGCGGTTCTCCTCCGCCTGTACCCGCCCCATCTCTTCAATCCGTGTCAGTATCTGACCCAAGCTGCTCATCAGCTCCTCTTCTGGCTGCATCCCTTCTAGGCGCTGGGTTCCAGGGGGCCCCACATTGGGCTCCAGTGTAGCAGGACTCACACCGCTACCCATGGGTTTCCCCCACCAGCACCAAGGATCAGCCATGATCAGAGAGGTTTCTTTGGAAAACCTTTTATTTTACACAGAGCAGACGCGTCTGCTCACTCTCCTCTCCCTCCAGCTCTGCCACTTTTAAACCAGCAGCATTGGCTGCTGACGGATTGCCAATCAGTGAGAGCAGCTGACTGATTTTCAACCAGCCAGCAGCTGAGGCCAAACTGGGGACAGCTGCCACAATCTCATCAAAAAGCTTTAAAACCTTAGTAAGATAATTAAGGACTAAAACACTTAAAACAAGTTAAATGGTCCAACATGAAAATTGCCTTGCAAGAAGAAATATCTTGTCTGTCAAAAAACAAGCATAGATTGCCTTAATTTAAGATATTTCATCTTACTTAGATTTAAATTTTTGCAGTGCAAATAATAAATGCAAACAATACAGGACTGGTAAATTCATAATACGTTATAATTCCATTTGCAGCACAATAGTCCGTACATTTAAGAGTAACAAAATTATTTTTTCAAGAGTAATACATGCTAAATCTACGGTATTAATTGTTGTTCATGTTACGGTATATTTTCGTTATCAGTACAATGTTTAGTGAAATTAAAAGTTATAAACTATATTTTGTACAAAAAATAAATGTGAAAATTGCAAGGCTGGCTGTTACTTTCATAAAACGTTATAGCTCAGTTGTCAGCACAGTAGTCCGTACATTTAACAGTGACAGACTGTATTTTTTTTAAGTTATTAATATAAAAATTACGGTATTGATTATTGTTCTTAATACTGTGTATTTTCGTTATCAGTACAATGTTTAGTACAATTAATGGTGACAAAATTTATTTCATACAAGAAATACATGCATAAATTACTGTTTGGGCTGATATATACATATACGGTGTTGCAATGTGATAGAAACGAAATATAACCTATTTTGAATTAACGGTCTCTTACTGTTGTAATTTAACAGTTTTTCACTGTAAAATCTACGTTCTTTTTTTACAGTGTAAGAGAAGTCATGGAGCACAAGATAAATTCATTATGCATTTGTCAGGAGAGAGAATGTAGTTGTTGTTGTTATTGTTGTAGTTGTGATTTCATGTTGAGTCCTAAATATCTGCATTCCAGGTGGATGAGTTCCACTCTGTCCATCAGAAGTTAACTGCAGCCATGGCCGACCACTCCAACTACATCAGGAACATGCTGGTGCAAGCAGAGGATGCTCGCCTTATGGGCGTCATGTGAGTACACGTGATACACATGCAGTATATTGAACTGATCCCATTAATATTCCTTGTCAAACAATATGTGATATATTGACAACACATAGACAATGCTTTGAAGTCTCTCTGTTGGAGACCTTTTTTTAAGGGAGATTAAAGTTGATGAATGCATTTTTGGCTTGTTTAAAGGCATCACATATAAAATGCCAACAGCAGACCCTCACTAAAAGGCAGTTGAAAATTGGTATAGATTTCCTTAAATGTTACCATGACAATTCAAAATGTCTCCTGGAAAACTCTTAACTAGTGATTTCTGAAACAAAAGAACGATCGTATCAAAAGCATGAAGAACGAACACACAGTTGCAAATGTATTAGGTACACCTGGATGAAGCTAATACAGTCTAGACTCCATGCAACATCCTACATTATATCCTTCTTGAATGTTATAATATTCAGTTTTCTTGAAACAGTTTTTAGAGTTTAAAACTTTATGGACATTTTTGTATTCTGCTGAATTGTATTATGTTAGAATGAAAGGTGATTCTCATATTTAATGCACCCTCATGGATATATGTGATAGACAACATACTAAAAAAGGCCTTTTATTATAAAACATTACAATCCAACTGCACCACAAAACTCCAGAATGACCCCAACAAAAACAGTTTCAACAAAAACTTGGAACTGAATATCTGTTTTCGATAAAAGCGCTATCAATATTTTCTTTTCCTACACAACAAAACCGACTCACTGTTTCTTTTCCTTTCCCTCATACTGTATCTGTGATGTTCTCCCTCGCCCTCTTTAGGACCACGATGAAGAAGCGCTACAGAGAGCTGTACGACCTGAATAGGGATCTGATCAACGAGTATAAAATCCGCTCTAACAACCACAATGCATTACTTGCATGTCTCAAGGCTGTCAACCAGGCCATACAGCGGGCTGGTAGACTCAGAGGTGTGTTTGTGTGTGTGTGTGTGTGTGTGTCTTTGCGACTACAAATGCTTTGCAGAGTACTTGAATATGGCTCACCACAGCTACCAGACTGCAAAGCCTCTATTTCAGTGTCTCCCTCTTGGCTCTGAGATGTAGCTGTCATAACGTAGTAGTTATAGCCTCGTAGTAGTTATAGCCTCAAAACATCAAGCAATCATTACAAGCTAGTTTCTGCATTTCAGTCAGGACCCTGTATTTATTGTTCGCCCAGCTGTTGAGAATCATAACAATCACACTACTATACATAACAGAGTATATAGGGTGATCCTTAAGAATACAACAAAACAAGCATTTTAAGAAGGATTTCCTTATCGAATGTTAACTAACAGCGCTAAGAAGCTGACAGGCGTTTCCCCTTGTGTTGTTCAAACCTGCACACCTGCCTTGTTTCCTCATATTAATCTGCCTGTCACTATTCCTCCTCACCTTCAGTCGGCAAGCCCAAGAACCAAGTGATCTCTGCCTGCCGAGACGCCATCAAGAGCAATAACATCAACACGCTCTTCAGGATCATGAAAGCTGGCACTGCATCTTCCTGAGGGTGGAATGGACGAAGAGATTGAAAAGCACAACGCACAACTATATATATATACTGTAGAGTTGAACCGTATCTATTTCAAGCACGGCACCAGCAGAAAACTTCCCCCAGAACGATGAGACGACAACACACAAGGACATGAAACTGTTGTAGTCTTAATGGATCCTTGTTGCCTGGCAGCTTAGTGCGCTTGTCGTCTAAGTTAGTGCAGTGAGAGTTCAGCTGTATCCAAAGAGGACGTGGAGTGCTTCCCTCAAACTTTCTTTTAAAGCATTGCAACATATTCAGAGTACAGAGATGCTGCAGAAAAGTTAGTTTTAACACATCGATCTGACTGCCGTCTAAAACTCATGCAAAACAAAACTGATGGCATTTCGAGTGAAACATAACGGCCTTTCAGTGGACTAGACGTTGCATATTTGTCTAAGACACTTATAAACTTCAGGGAAGAAACTATTTCCACTGAGACACAAGGGTTTTAGGAAAATGTAAGTATCTGCTGGATCGGCCCCATGACTGTTTAGCGGAGCCGACAGAGTGATGTTTAGAGGGAACACAGCTGGAGCAGCTCCTCAGGTACAGAGTCATGCTGCCGAATCCTGATAGTTGTGTGGAACAGCTCAGATGGTCTTTGTGTGACGTTTGGAGCCAAAGAAAATGCTTTGAATGATGAATGATGCATGTCACAGAGGACCAATGCTGTCTGTAGATAGAACACAGAGATTGTAAATGTATAATTGTGTCCGTGGCAGAAACTATTATTAAATGATCTTGCATATTAAAAGTGCGTACTTGAGGTTTCCTTTGAATCTGATCTCTGCTGGTAAGTTACGATTCAGCCGGGTTGAACAAAGTGTGGCTGCTGACCCACCAATCCGGAGGGAACATTATAATGAACTGGGAACATGTGGCCTCCACTTTTTGAACATGCATCTGCCATGCTGTATATGCTGCATATTGTCCAGGCTCTTCTATTGTTGTAACATCATTTATTTGTCAATTAAGTTGTGCCATTACCTAAATCCAGCAGAAATGTTCATTTCGTACTTTCCGCTTTTCCAACCTAAACCTTCCTCCTTTCAGTGTAGTTCTGATTGGATGCACACATGTTCACAAGGCTCTGCTGGTTCAGTACAGACGCAGTCCGTAGTCGTAAGTTACTGTCACTCGTGCTGCTCGTGCTGCTCGTGTTGCTCGTGTATGTGCGCTTTCCCTTAATGGTTGACCTATCAATACATATCTAGCTGGTCTTAATCTCTGACTTCCTTTTAGCCCCAAACTAGAAACTGAAATTACTAATTATGTATTCAGATATCCACACTCTGCAGCTTTATGTATTCATCTCCTCTCCTCTTGTCTTTATCCTCCCGAGTTGCTGTGTTGGCATCTGGCTTCAAGTCGCTCCGCTCTTTTTAAGTCACGTGGTCCGGCTGAAGGATGAAGATGTTGGGTTCAGGTTCTCCTGGTTTGCTTGTTCGTCTGAATACTGGCTCATGAATTCCAATATTGTTGATACTTTGGATTGACAGACCGGTGGTTTATGATGCACACCGTGTTAATGCTCTCTTACCAATAATGATGCCATTTTGATTACATTTAATTTCCAATGTGTTTTGTACTCAGGTTATAGGTATGGGCGGATTATGAAACAGTGGGCCACTGGGCCCAGACATGCAACATACCCACCACCTCTCCTCTTAGGGTCACATACACAGACAGTGTAGTTGTATAGCCTTCTTTGTCTCTCTGTTTTGGATATTTTAGTAGTTTTTTCTTATTCTCTGGATGTTTTTCCCTATAATTAAGATTATTCATGGTCATGTTGTGTGTCTTTCTCAGGCCAATTTGTGTCTGTGGTTGTTACATTTTATGTGGTCTTTTAGTCGTTTTGCATATCATAAGTGTTGAGTAATCGCGTATTGATTAATAGATGGACACTTTATTAATCTATGTTTGTTGTTGCAGCAAGCAAGCAAAGTATATAGAAATAAATTATAAAATAATTGAGGTCTCTGTGGTAATTGCGAGTCTCTTCCCAGTTGACGTGTATCTTTGAATGACAGACAATGACCAGGGCCCCTGACAATCCCTCACAATTACAGATTGTTGTTTAGAGCAAATATTGTCACTTTTCTGAATTTTTCTACAGAGATGATAATCCGAAAAAAAGTCACTCATTTTATAATTACAAAAAAAGAGTTCAGAAATGTCTAGACTTGCAGATATTTCGTTGACGGTGCATATTTGTATATTCCCTGCAGTACTTGAAGGCAACCATGAGCGCAGCGGGGAGACGATTTATGAGTCACATATGTATGTGTCCTTATATGCAAAAAAAAAAAAAAAATATATATATATATATAGTTTCACATTTAGGCAAAAAAAAAAAAAATATATATATATATATATATATAGTTTCACATTTAGAGATAGACATAGTCACATTTAATATATAGTGTATTATATATATTTAACTGAATTGTATGAATAAGATGTCCTTATAATGTCAGTGTTGGAATATATATATATATATATATATATATATATATATATATATATATATATATATATATATATATATATATTCCAATACACACATATATATACACATATATATATATATATATACACATATATACATATATACACATATATATATATATATTCCAACACTGACATTATAAGGACATCTTATTCATAAAATTCAGTTAAAAAAAATATATAATTAAATTAAAATATATATATATGCCGAAGTGTCATTTGAGCAAGACACTGAACCCCTCCAGTTGCTCCCCGGGCACGTCACTGCAGCCCACTGCTCCTTCATAACAAAGGATGAGTCAAATGTAGAGAAGAATTTCCCCATTGTGGGATCAGTAAATATATATATATATATATATATATATATATATATATATATATATATATATATATATATATATATATATATATATATATATACACACACACACACACATACACACTCGTGGATAGCACCTGTCAGCTAACTAAAATGACTGTGATTGGATCTGAGAAATGCCTGCTTAATTTGTAAAGCTGATTATCCAAGAGATCCATATTACAGTATAAACCATGATATTATTAATGGTATCATGTGCCTGAACAATTTTGACAGTGTGCAGGTGATGATTCACGCAAGGAAATTCTGCCAAGACGTTTTGCAGAGAACAACCACTTGAATGAGAAGCAACAGTCAGTTTAGACCAGTAAGATGTAGTCAATCGGTAATTGGGCTAACTGAAGGCAAGTTCAAATCAATGCCCAATGGTTTGTTTTGCGAATTTGTTTCAAGAATTGAGCCAAAGCAATGGCAAAATACTTTAAGACAATAATTACAGCACCAGTCATGATACAACATGCTCCTGTCCCCTTTTGGCAAACTAGTGTAGAAGTAGCATCCTGTTGCTAATTCGGGTGAAAGCAGATGAGTTTTAAGTTAAAACAAAACATTTAAAAGTGGATTTTGCACATTAGGAATTGACCTTTAGAGGGAGTGGGTGGCTCTTAAAAGAGCCGTTGGTCTCCAGCAGGTTTACTTGGAGCTGGTGTACTTGGTCACAGCCTTGGTGCCCTCAGACACCGCGTGCTTCGCCAGCTCGCCGGGCAGCAGCAGGCGGACAGCGGTCTGGATCTCCCTGGACGTGATGGTGGAGCGCTTGTTGTAGTGAGCCAGACGAGAGGCCTCACCGGCGATGCGCTCAAAGATGTCGCTCACGAAGCAGTTCATGATGCCCATGGCCTTGGAGGAGATGCCGGTGTCGGGGTGGACCTGCTTCATCACCTTGTACACGTAGATGGCATAGCTCTCCTTCCTGGACTTGCGCCTCTTCTTGCCGGTCTTGCTGACGGTCTTAGAGACGGCTTTCTTGGAGCCCTTCTTGGGCGCTTTGACATTGACATTGACTTCAGGCATGATTGACTGATGCTTCGCAGTGAGAAGATATCTCATGAAGCTCAGAGCAGGGAATTTTATATCAGCTCGATGCAAACGTGGCTGTGCTGTTGCTCGCGTCGGATTGGCTGCTGAGCGGAGCATGCGCAGAACAAGTCACTGTTGTTGTGAGCGGTTGTATCACGTAGTTGTTATAAAATAATAAAATCCATCTCATATTAAATTATAGGTCATATTAAAATATAGAAGCAAAATCAAATGTAGAGAACTAAATAATGTAAAATAAACTAATTAGTATTAATTAATAAAGTAATGCATTAGCCTCAAACCAAATAAACTTAAATATATAGAAAAATAAACTATGATACTGTTCAGAAATGATAGTGATAAGAAATGTGTGTATTGATGAATACAGAAAAATAGATAAAGATATCTAGAGTTTATATAGCTATGTCAATTGCGCTCACCTTCATTGTGAGATAAAAAAAGAGGAGGTTAAAATTGTAATTAAGAATTGGAAGCCCAGTTGTGTATAATAATGGTCAAACTGTCTAAGTTTAAGTGGCTTTATTATTCTGGTCACAGGCAAAGTATTGGATATGCAATAGTGAGATGTTCTATTGAACTCGCAGGTTGAAGTGAAAGTCTAACAAACAGAGTGACGGTCCTTTCTACACACCAATAACATCTTCTGACTATATTGAGAATCCTCAATCTAATCGGACCTGGCTAGAATGACGGAGGACAAGCGTCTCCTCCCTGGCCTTGACCAACATAATCGTATATCGCGTCTGTCTGATTCTTCAGGGATAATATCAAAATTCAAACAACTGTATTTAGTTTCTCCTGGGCCTCTCTACAACGTGAACTCTCTCTCCTAGATAACCCACGATAAATCACCTTTCTGACCCAGAAAATGAACTCATTTTTTTGTTTTTTAATTATCCTGTAAGACAAGGCCGATAAGAGTTTAGATATGAGAAGCATAAGAATAAAGAATATAAGAACACTTAAATATTTAATAATAATAATAATAATAATAATAATAATAATAATAGTAATATACAACAAGGTGATGGAGGCCGCCCAACAACCTCCTGACACAGAGCATTTTAGGAAAAGTCAAAAGTTTAGTCAAATATTGCTTAACTATTGTCTTTTTTACTAGATATTCATATATGTTCTTGTTTATTAACATGTCAGGATTTATATATTTAGTTCTAAAAAGCATTTGCTTTTTAGTACTAAACAGTCCTTTTATGAATGTCAATTATAGTGGACACCAGGACAACATGAATGTGTCTAATGACTCAACATTGTTATAGGAGGTGCATCAAAGACAAGATATTCCTCTGCATTACCAAAAACATAAAAAGGCTTCCATGAATATCACATTAAAAATAAAAACTTGTAAAATAATAAATGAATAACAATAAAGAATAAACAACATATTAGTTTAGGTAATAAAATACATCCGTTCTAATTAAAATGTTCTACCATCCCTCAACCAACAAGCAAAGCAACCCAAATGGATGAATGATTTGGTTTATATTCAAGTTGAATGTATTATTGGTTCAATATCAATATCACTTTAAAGAGGTATGAAATAACAAATAGGAAATCTGAATACAGTATTTGCCCTTTAGTTACCAGGAGCATGAAGTATTGTTAATAAGCAGACTCAGACCTTTGAAAGAGCCTAAAAACAAATTACGACATTACTCAAGTTATTGCATTTTGGATAATATAGATATTCTCATTTAGCAAGAGTAAGAAGTTATTTCATAACGTTATAAATGGGAACACAATAAGTTACTATTCACTCTTGATGATTGTATAATTAAGCAAGTGAATCTGCAACTCTGAAATGTCTGAAACAATACCCCAACTAAAGACAATGAAGTCTAAAGTAGTAGCTTTATTTAACTCACAGATAAAGAAAGTTAACATTTCTAGTTGATCTATACCTCTTCTAGAACATTAAGGGAATTTTAAACAAGTTATATTCATATAGCGTTTAAAATGGTATAAAGACAAGTCTGAAACCATGGAAGTCAGCTCTTTATATAGTGTGTGGCCCTTAAAAGGACCGTTGGTTTTGGTTGTCAGTCAGAGTTTAACCCCCGAACCCGTAGAGGGTGCGTCCCTGCCTCTTCAGGGCATACACCACATCCATGGCGGTCACCGTCTTCCTCTTGGCGTGCTCGGTGTAGGTGACGGCGTCACGGATCACGTTCTCCAGGAACACCTTCAGCACTCCGCGGGTCTCCTCGTAGATCAGACCGGAGATACGCTTCACTCCACCGCGGCGAGCCAGACGGCGGATAGCGGGCTTGGTGATTCCCTGGATGTTATCACGGAGGACTTTCCGGTGACGCTTAGCGCCTCCTTTACCGAGTCCTTTTCCTCCTTTGCCTCTTCCGCTCATGTTGACTGTCAAAGTGTTTCAACAAGGTGACCAGCGAACAGCGTTTCACACGTATATATATTCTGTCTGAGGACGTAATAGAAGACATGAAGCGCGCTATTCTTCTTTTTCGATGATTAACATGAAGGTTGACGATGAGACTCTTTGGCGCTTTAGCGCCACCTCCTGATCAACAGCATGAATCAGGGACTTACGGCGTTTCTCAATTCAAAGTACACGACTCACAATTCAGACACACATCGACCGTTACCACAGCTATGTCCAGGTGTACACAGACGCATCAAAGAATTCAGAGAATAAGGTAGGAATAGCAGTTATAGTGCCAGAATTTAATATTAAAATAGGTAAAATGATTACAGAGGGGGTATCGGTGTACACAGGGGAGTGGATCGAGTACACAAGACCACTCAGGTCAATCATTTGTTCAGACTCCAGTTCATCGCTAGACAGTTTACAGAACAGTCATTCAGACAGCAGACAGGACATCCTCATTGAAATGCAGCAAACTTTATACAGGATTCAAATGATGGGTTTGACAGTGGTGTTAGTATGGGTTCCTGCACATGTGGGGGTTAAAGGAAATGAAATGGCAGATAGAGCAGCAAAAGAAGCCGCAAAGAGTGGCTCAAAAGTGTAAGTCAACTTTAGTAAATCAGAGGCCAAGGGGATTATTAAAATGAGATTAAAGGAAAGGTACAGAAGCAATGGGAGGAGGACAGAAAAGGGCGATGGTTGTACAGAGTCCAGAGGAAAGTGGGGGGAATGAGATGTGCAGGAGGGAATAGGAGAGAGGAAACCGTCATCTCAAGGCTGAGATTTGGACACACTGGGTTGAACGGCATGTTGTGGAAAATAGGGAAACACGACACGGGAAGATCTGACTATTGTGGGCAGGTAGAAACCATCAAACATGTTCTGATCAACTGTCAAAGGTAAGTGAGTGAAAGGAGACAGCTTGTTGGAAGCCTCGGCAAGGAGGGGGTGGATATGGGGTGTGTGCTGCAAGGAAACTATTGCAGTATCTCAGAATAACCAGGATTATTGATAGAATATGAGCCCTAGGTTATTTAGTCTGGTTGGTTTGTTTTGGTTGGGTAGTTATGATTTGTTTTGTTGAAGCTATATATATATATATATATATATATATATATATATATATGTGCGTTTTGTTTTGTTATATTGTGTTTCATGTTGGTTGTTATTTTATTTAGTAGTGTTAAATATTGATAGGGCAAGTCTAGACAAGAAAGTACATGACTACAGACTTGTGTTCTTTTGGAGTCTGGACTTGGGAGTCCAGATTCCGGAGGATGGGACAACGGGAGGACGGTCTTTCTGTGATTGGAACAGCAGCTGACTTGATGACGTCACCACATCAGCTGTTCTTGCTCCTGAGTTTATTCTAATTATTCACTGTAAATTAGGGATGGGCGGATGAGGCCTTGTGAAGCGTTGAGGCTTTCTTCCTATTTGTACCGAAAAGGATTCGAAGCTTCGGGGCTTCACTTTGAAGAAGAACAGCGACATATGGTGGCAGACTGGAATTAAAGCAGCCGTTTAACAGTGTGACCGAAGCACCAGAACAACACCTCAATGTTTCAATCTCACATTTCTGCAGTAAAAGTCAATTCAAGCTGCGTGTTCATTTACGGTTTTTATGTTATATACAACCATTATCCATGTTGCTTCTGTTGTTTTTTTATATTGCAATAAAACTAAATGCTGGTTAATAATATTTAACGACGTGTTCATGATGGGATTCGATCCTCTCAACACCGGACGGAAAATAATATTTGTCATGTGCATAATCCACTAGACCATGAACCAACATTTACTATGTAGTACATTTTATATATACGGAAGCGCTGAGCTGTCACTGAATAAATAAAAAAGTAGACCCCGACCCCGAAAAGATCTCGTAATTACGAGATCCTGATCTCGTAATTACTCTCGTAATTAGAAAAAGGAAACGTCTCTCTCTCTCTCTCTCTCTCTCTCTCTCTCTCAAAGATGGCGCTATCGCAGTTACTCTGCTACTATTACCTTCTCGGTTTGAGACACTGGGAAATAATTGTGTTTCTCAAAAATGAGGATGGTATTGAATTGAGTATGTCAACACTGCGCAGGCGTCTCAAGGAGTTAGGATTGTTCAGGCGGAAAGCACAATCGGACGTGTTGGATGTCGCGCTGTTTCTGCAGGAGCAGTTGGCCCAACACGGGATGCTTCATGGCTATAAATTCATGCATTTGAAATGCATCCAATCAGCTATTGTCGTGACTCAAACAACTGTGCGGCACCTGTTAAAGATTCTTGATCCTGAAGGAGTACAGCTGAGGCAACGGAACCGTCTAAGAAGACGCCTGTACACAAACCCAGGTCCCAACTTCTTATGGCATATAGATTCGTACGACAAACTGAAACCTTATGGCATATGTATTAACGGTGCCCTTGATGGATTTTCGCATATGGTCATGTGGCTGCATGCTTACACCACAAACAGCAACCCCAGAGTTATTGCTAGTTACTTCATTAAAGAAGTAGAAGACAGGAGCGGCACTCCCACACGAATCAGGGCAGACCTGGGCACTGAGAACCGCTCAGTGGAGCAGATGCAGATGTTCATAAGAGGTTCCCATTACGACGAGTTCAGTGAGAGATGCTACATTACTGGTTCAAGTAATCACAACCAAAGGATTGAACAGTGGTGGGGATTTTTAAGAAAACACCATGCTCAATATTGGATGAATGTTTTCCAAGATTTAAAGGACCATGACCAATTCTCAGGGGACTTCATTGACAAAAATCTCATACAGTTCACATGCTTGGAAATAATTGAGGTAAGTCCCATTTTAGTTGAATTAAGATAACACTTTAAGTAGTGAATTAGGTCTAATTGTTAACTTCTCTGGAGACTGTTTTTTTATTCTGTCAATAGCAAATTATAACAATACTGTCCATATGCCCAGTTGCACTAGTTGTTTACTGCAGCTGTAATAATTGCTCCTTTCCATGCTGTTCATATTCACAATTCCAATGTGAATATGAATCCCAAAGTATTTTCTTCCAGAGCTGCAATTTTGTTGCAAAAAGACATTCATAACACATTCACAACAGATTAATTACTTCTCTGTTCAAACCTCATATGAGATTCAGCTGAGATTTAGAATGAATATTGCACAAAAAGACTGTATTGTCCCTATTGTCACATTTATTAGAATACCTTCACAGTCTCTTTGGGGAGGAGAATGACTGCAGTAAATTAGTATGGGATCATTACAAAAAGATGTGCAAGTTTGAAAAGTGTTTTTTGCTTTTTGCCTTGTTTGCTTTTCTTCTTTTAGAAAGAGTTGCAGGACGTTGCTCACCTGTGGAATTGCCACAGAATTCGCCCCAGTAGGAATGCAGTTTCCCCGAGTGGACGACCACGAATGATGTACAGCCTTCCCCACCTGTTTGGCACCACCGACTACATCAAGGCAGTATCCCATCAGCAGATACAGGCTTGTAGAGAGGAATGCCTGCCAAGAGGTCCATATCCATGTGATGAGACTGTTTTCGACATTTGTTGCCTTGCAATGTCAGAAAACTCTCTGCACCCACCTACTTCTTCCACGGAGGCAGTTGAACTCTACCTTTTCTTACGGGCCTACATCCACACTCAGCTTTAATAGTAAGTATAGTGCTAAAGACCTAGTATACTGGTTTCAAAAGTTTGACCCATAATACAAAAATACAAAAGCAAGTCTATATATATATATATATATATATATATATATATATATATATATATATATATATATATATATGTACATGTATTTGTATATATATATATAAGTACATGTATGGATAAAGATAACAATGTGGTGTCCTTTTCTGTGTTTCAGGCTGTTCCCAGACATACAGAGACCTGAACAAATAACTGACTTTCAGATCCGCCCGACTAGAAGACACAGTAGCCAGTGAAATACAAGTTTAAAATTGTCTGTCAGTTGTTATTTTTGTCTGTCAATGTATGTCTAATTAATGTTTTGTAATCAACATGGCAGTGGCAATTGCACATGTACCTGCATTACATCTGTATACTTTTATTATGAAGATTATTGAATGTCGTGAGGTATGTGTCTAAAGCCTTGAATATTCACATAATGTAGACTGTATATAAACTGTGGGCTTTGTCAAATAAAATAAATTAATTTTGGCCTTATTATTACTTTGATTCAACCCTTTACCTGTTTTATAAAGGCAGCAACAGTGCCCAAATCTTTTGGATGTGATGTTGAAATTCACACTCTGGAATTCATCTTTATGATTATCGGTCACTTAAAAATGCAGAACAATTACATTAGACAGCAAATGATGAGTGAACGCTAATATCACAAATGTGACATTCTGTTGAATGCAATTAAGTTTCTAAAGAATAACAACTTTTTTGTAGTTTGTGTTGTATTAACTGAATACATATGGACAACTAAAGAAAATTCACACAAGATGAAGTAAAGAACATTTTTTATCAATGACACTTAAGTCAATCGACATTAAGGAATTATAAAGTCAGGACATTTCAACAACCACTAACAGGGCTTGCCTTTACTTATGTGATGTGAGGAGCCAGCCACCTACCTCTAAAACCATCACTTTGAAAAAAAAAAAAATGTACCTCTGGTTGAACTGAACATTAACATATCAATGTCTGAGGGGCTGTGGCACATCAAATACCCACTTATAAGAGCACAAGCAGACAGCTATGATTTAACATGGCATAATTGCTCTTTTCTACTGTATAAAACTTTCACACTGAATGATATTATCAAACACATGACCATAACCGACAACTGGCCTCTGGATTTACTGTAACATTATATATAAAATTGACAGCAAACTCAGGAGCCTTTGAGCCACACAGTATGTTTACATTGCTCAGATATGAATTTGCTGATATATGATAAAACCACAAGTTTGTTTTTAACTTACAGTATTTTCTTTCAGGCACATTACTTACTGCTTGTTTTAACAATTTGAACTGCATGGCAAACTGCACAAAAAAAAAAGATTATCTTGAGGTTACCTCATGGCTTCTTATCCACAGTTAAATAGCTATGAACTGTACAACTTCTAGAAGAGACTGGTATAAAAAAAGTGCAATTTGACTCAGCATTATGGGACTTTATTTCTGACACAAAACATTTCTGAAAATCTTCTTCTGCTAGAGGTATACAATATTGAAGAGTGCCGTTCGGTTACATTCAGAATATCAATATTTGACCATGCATGGTCATTTCTCACTACACAATATCCATAGTGTAATAGTTACTCATCAGTACATTCTCCATCTCCACGCGCAACTCTGGGTAGAAGTTATATGTACAGGGTAACTCCAATACTGATCCACAGGTGTGTGCAACTGGTCGACGTTGCAGTCCCTCCAAAGCTGTAAACATGAGTTCTATTTTTGTGACACAGATGATATCAAAAATCCAAGGGCTTGTCTCTCAGCTGAAGTCTCTGGACTTGCTTCAATTAGTTTCAGGACTTTCCTGCAAGTTGGTTTTTTGTCCGTATACATGATTTGTATTTCTGCTGGTGTGGTTATGGTGGTCTTCAGGAGTTGTGCTGCAACTGCTGACATTTTTTCAAGAGCATACTTTGGCTGCTGTATTATTTGTTTGTGTGCTACTTGAAGGAGGACTGCTTTTAGGTTGGCTTGTGATGGAACCGATTTTACTCCCAGACGATCCAGCAGATCTAATAACTCATCCTGGCCATCACTATCAAGGTCTCCCTCTAAGGCAGCGGTAATGAGGTCTCTCTCACACTGACTCAGGTACAGCATCAAATATTCAAACAGTGAATCAGTAGACACAGCATGCTCTCCAAATATCAGTGCTGTGGTAAATGCTGGGGCAAGGCGCAACGGAAAGTATCCCTGATCTAAAAATCCCTTGGCCAATATTCTTCCCACAGCTTTCCACTCTTCCTCCTGCCATTTTGGTGACAGGGATGGCACCCTCATTTCCGCCCCCTCTGCTGCAGAATCCAAAAATTCAGTCCAAAAAGCAGCGTAGGCATCTCTGGACACACCATCTGCATCTGCACCTCTTTCATTAATAAAAGCAAACTTTAAAGGGTACTTCAAAATTGACTCATCTTTGAACTGACAAATCATTTCCTCTAAGAGATTTACTCTGTGAAGTTTAAGACTCACATATTGTTGGTCAAAGCCTACATCAAAATGTGAGTTGTTGTCAGCATGTTGATCACCATCATGGTGCCCTGACACAGGGGTGGATGTGGAGGGGGCACCGTCGATGACTTCCTCGACTGCGGTGAAAACTGGGACAGCATCATCCAGCTGAATCTCTGAGGGTGGATCATTATGTTCATTACCACCAGAATGGACAGCAAAGTCAACAGAACCTCCTAAGACCGGAGTGGATGTGGACAGGGCAACACTGAAGACTTTATTTGTTGGTGTGAAGACTGGAACAGCGGCATTCAGTTGGACCTCTGAGAGTTGGTCACAGTGTGCACTTGAATGGACAGCATGGTGAAAATCATCTGCTAAGACAGGAGAGTTTGTAGTAAAAGAAACACTAATAATATCCTCAGTGGAAAAGAAAAATGGAACAGTGTCATCCCATTGGCTTGCAGAGGATACACCTGCAAGGCCACCAACGATCACCTGTGAATTATTAGACTCATAGGTGAGATCAACAACATTTGTCTCTTCAACTGTACCAGATTGGTCTCTTTGTGGCTCATTCAATCTGGCTGGTTTTTCTTGGTTCTCATCACAGTTGGTCTGTCTCTGCTGCTCTACTATAGTGACACCACAGTTGTCCCCTTTCCTGTCGACTTCGGTGTCAGATAAGTCTAGGAAGCATGTTGTGCTTAGGTAGAACCGTAAAATTCCAAATTTTGACACTGTGTACAACTCACCAACTGTACTGCTCTCATCAAGTTGTGATTCCTTAAAGTCATAAATATTGTGTAGGAAGTCTTCCCATTTTCCTATTGTCGATTCACCACCTGGAAAAAACAGTTCTTTGGCATGTGACAAAATGTCTGCTTTGGTTGAATTCTTGGATAACTCAAGTGTTCTTGTGCCACCACCAGAACGCTTCCTCATTTGTTTTCCCTCATGGAGCCACCCTAACTCAATTTTTCTTGAACTCTTAACAGCATTTTTAGTTTTTTTTGCTCTCTTTGCAGGCCAGGATTCTTGTTCAGACTCCTCCTCTTGACTTCCTGTTGCTGTCCTTAGTTTGTTTTGAAGTTTTTCAAGAAGGGACATCCTTGAACTATTGTCTTTTAGTTTTTCTTTGTCCAGACAGTATCGCCTCAGAGCAATCCTATCCCCATAAATTGGTATATAGCGTGCAAGGTAGGCATCTTCTATTTCTCTGATAAGCAATGAGTCAATCTGTGAAGAAACATAAAAAAATATAAGCTAACTTTATATGAACTGCCAGATAATTTGTACCTCAGTATCAGTATACTGTCATATACAAGGGCTGAACAATTAATTGAAATTGAATTGAAATTGCAATATGAACCTCTGCAATTCTCTTAGTATCATAGAGTAAAAATTGTGATTCTGCAGTGATGTCCTGGCCAACCACCTCCTCTCCTCCCCTTTCCTTCTACACCTCCTCCTCTGCTTCTTAACCTCACCCCTCCTCCTCTGCTTTTCTCCTCCTCCTGTCTTTCTCTACCTCTTCCTCTCTTCCTCATCTCCTGTTTCAGGTCAGAGATGGCCTTATCTAAAATCATATTTGACATATATGACCGTTCGCATCAAAACAGTACATATACTTCAATAATAAACATTTCAATTTAAATTGGAATGATATAGTGTAAAAAATATCTTCCCCTCTAATTTTACAAATCATATTACATTTGGAATAAATCAGTCAAAGTATTTACAATTGGATATTTTTTTGTTTAAATTGTGCAGCCCTACTACATACCAAATAACTGGAACCATGACTTTTCCACACTTTTCAACATTGTCATTACACAACTTTTACCAGCATAACTACACAGTCCTGGATTATTAAGTTTTTCATTGTGTCAATGTGGATAGGCTGTAGAAGCCTTTGTAGTCATACAGGAGAATTTGGGATGTTCAGTAAAGCCATTTTTTCGAAAAACTCAAAATCTCCTCTCTTCATATTCAACAACTTCACTTCTAAATGCTACTGAGAGTAATACACTGGCTTTTAGTCCACAGACTTTGTCAGCTCATAATTCAAATTTGTTCTAAGAACTTGTTAATGGCTAATAACGTGAATAACGATCATAACTGGGTTCTTGCCATGAAAAGTGGAATTAAGTGGAATTAACCTTACATTGTCTTGTTGCATTTGGTCAATTTTGTCCTCTGCAACGCCTCGCTTTCGAAGAAAATCCCAAAAACCAGTGTCAGTGTTGGCCATTTCTTCGGTTTCCTGGAAATATATGTGTTTTGTTGCGTCGTCAACAATCGTCAGTCTCCGTGTTAGCTACGCTACCTGTATATATGCTAGCACAACAACAAAACCAACAACCCAATTGTGCATGTCAACCATGCCTGGCCAGCTTTTCTGTTGCCACGGTAGCGATATCACACGGCAAAACGTAACAAAACCACAGACGTAAATAATCGTCGTAAATAAAGTTTGTAATACTCATAGAAATATGCACTTACCTACGGAAGCGCCATCATTGCCACTGAGAGAGGATTTGCAGACGTTTCCTTTTTATTTATCTGATCTCGTAATTACGAGATCAGGATCTCGTAATTTTGAGATCCTGATCTCGTAATTACGAGATCAGCATCTCATAATTATGAGAAAAGATCTCGTAATTACGGGAAAAGATCTCATAATTATGAGAAAAGATCTCGTAATTACGAGATCAGGATCTCGAGAAAACGGGGTCTACTTTTTTTTATTCAGTCACAGCTCAGCGCTTCCGTATATATATATTATCAGGGCTCTAAATTTTTATGCCAACAGATTTATAAATAGTATTTGTCCTTTATAGTTTACATTAGTGAGGTAAGATTCGATAGAAGTGGCCGTGCAACGTGCTTATGAAAATGGGCAGTGATTTGTGCAACATTGTATTTTTCATAGATTTTTATTTAGAAATAATATTTTCTCCACTGTGCTGGGCTTCAGGCGGCTCCTTTTCTGGCTCACAATTTCCCCAGCCTTTGAAAAAATTTGTTCACATGAAACAGATGATGCGGGTATACATAGATATCTGGATGACAATTTCAACAGGTGCGGATACATTCTCACAATCTCAAAACTCACAAATATCACTATCTCAAAATTCTCGCTATCTCCTCTCACAAACCCCACATTGATGATTGACACTGTGGTTCTTATGTAGCAGAGTTAGGCGCCAAAAGCTTCAAGCTGTCAAGCGCGTTAAACCAATGAAACGCTTCGAAGCACCGGTCACGTGACAATTGTCATTTGATACAAGCTCCGACACTTTGCGCCGACACACGCCGATTCATTAGACTGACACAAGCTTCGGCGCTTTGGTATCGTTTTCCCATCTCTACTGTAAATTATTTTTTACAGTCGAATAAACAAAACATCCTAAAATGACATTCCGTGACTCAACAACAGTAGTATTTATAAAAAGTCAACTGTCAGTAGTTTATTTTCTCCTCTGCTACTGTTTCCGGTTGCTGGTGAAATGCATTCTGGGATATATGCTGGCCAGAGTACGCACAAGTCTCCTTTGATGCATCCTCCGGAAAGTCAACCGGGCATTTTGACCGTGCTTTGAGAGAAGAGAACTTTGAATGTGAACATGTACCCGGGCTGAGACTGATGACGTTTCACAAGTCCACGAGGACACAAGTAGAGGAAAGGACGCACAAGTACGCATATTGAGAAACGCCTTCTGTCCGGATCCGCAAAACGGGTTCGGATCGGAGGCATTTATATGGTCTTTTAATTCCAACGTATTGAGCAACACTATGCAGGTGTTCATCTTTCGTGCTCTTGATCTGAGTTGGGGAGAGTTCAAATCCCTCCACACACAATGGCTTTGTGTTGCATTGTGTAGAAGCCAGACACCACCCAAAGTGCATGCAAGGCATGTAGCCAACCACTGCTGTACAGACAAAAGGTTGTTATATAATCGCATGGAAACAGAAGCTTGTTGAGAAGCCTTCCCCCTATAAGGAGTGTTTTTCCTCTAGTCCCTTCCCGCTGCAGCCATCATTGAGTCCAGACTGCACATCAACAAGCAAGCAGCTACACTGAGGTGAGATATATGCTTTATTTACGGGTTCACAGCACTTGGGAGGGTGAAGGCCAACTGGTTGTTTTGTACACTGTGACCAGGGAGGAACTTCGAGATGCGGGTGTTTCCCCCTATGTGTGAACAACTGGGCATGCACACGACTCACACGCCCCCCCCCCCCCCCCCCCTTTAATATAATGATTTCTTTTCATGAAAATCTCCATGGGCAAACCAGAGTCTGTTATGTACAACACAGCATTGTCGTTTTTATTTACACTTTTAAGGAACTGCTTGAGAAAAATTCAAACATTAAAAAATGTATTTATTTATTTCTTGTTCGTTACCTAACTTTGTTTTTAGGTTTCACAAAGACAGTACAGTATAATCTCAATGACATTTATTTATTAATAACAATCCAGTGGAAATAGAATATAGCCTTTAAGGATCTGCTTTAATAACAGTTTGAATATTGTGGAATTATGAATATAGTCGTTGCATTTGAGCTGACTTTCAATTAAATACAGTATAGTGGTCTAACTGGAGGCGATCCCAGCTAACATTGGGCGAAGGTAGGGTGCACCCTGGACAGGTCGCCAGTGCATCTCAGGGCGCACAGAGAGACAGACAACCATTCATGCTCACATTCACACCTACAGGCAATTTAGAGTTAAATTAACCTGCATGTTTTTGGACTATGAACTCGGAGGGAACCCACGAGTAGAACATGCAAACTTCACACAGCAGCCCCTGTTATTATAATATTATGTCATATAATGTCCAGAATAATGTTGTTTTTGACTTGTTAATTGAAATTGGAGAAATTATTGCTGAGAAATGGGTCGATCTCTGGGCTTCTGTACCTCACGACACCCACGCCCTGCTCGCTAGAGACTGATTCTCCTTCCGCACGGGTCCAGTGGAAACAGCCCCCCAGGCGGCCCAGCAGAGACAGAGAAAGTTCCCCCGGGTCTTGGGAAGTGTTACTGTGAAACGTGTAGTAGTGACCCTTGTATTTGGAGGCCGTCGTTCTCCAGCCACAGTGAGGCACTGAATGCCGTTCGAGGTGCGTGTCTGTGATATGGAGCAGAGGGGAGGCGTGTTTGACCTGTTCTGGGAACGTGAGTGAGACGAGTACAGTGTTGTTGTAACTGTTAATGCTGGTAGCGTAAGAGTGCCTCGTCAATGTGTTGGTGAATGCAATCAATACAGTGTTCTTGAGAGGACGTCCATCTGTCTACATGCCGTGGGTGAATCCCCCCAAAATGTAAAAGTATGAAGTGGCATAAAAGAAAAAGATGTCTGATTTGTAGGTATTTTTATAAATGTACGTGGTCACCTTCCACCGCTGGCTATGAATGATTAACTTTCTTCAGATCTATTGACAAGAAGCCGTGACAGTACAATAGCTTGGCATATGATGGAACTATTTTAGCCCCAAACAAACTGATATTTTACTGGACAATTCAAGCCGAAGCGTGGCATAATATGACTAATAGTCATAATAGTATTACTAATCACGCACCCAGTATTACAGACAGAACGTGTGTGTCTCAAAGTGTGTGACCTGTTTCTGTTTGATGTTCCCTCTCACCTTTTTCATACAGGTGAGCAAAGTACAACCCGAAGTGTCCTCACTAAGAACTGAGCTACACTCGGAGAGATCAGCTCTTCTCTTCAGTCCATTCCACCATGTTTGTGTCAATCCTCCTGCTGTTGATCTGCGTGGTCTTCATCATCATTCAACTCAAGTCCCGGAAGCCCAAAAACTTTCCACCAGGACCCACTGCCCTGCCGCTACTGGGGAGCCTTTTGGAGCTGAGCCTCGAAAACCCGCTGAAGGACTTTGAGAGGGTGAGACATATACGCTGAAACAAACCATGTTGCTCTTCCAATGCTTTCATTTGTTATTGTTTTGATGTCATCACTATCATTGGTACTTCAAATGTGTCCAAAATGTTTCAATACTGATGGATGGTAATAGTTTTAAAAGTAGCTGTGCCACTGCACTTTGAGACACCTGTCGGCTGCAAGTGTAAGATACAAACATATGCACTTAAATCTGGGGTAATGTTTACGCACAACAGGCGAATACTGACATATCGTCTGTATAGAGTTGACTGCCTGTGTACTTAACTACTGGACAGTTTACAATGCTCTTTATAAATACATTTCTTCATCTTAATCTGTTTTACTGACAGTCTGCTCAGGTGTGTTTAATGTTTTCCAAACTACTAGCCACATTTCTCACGTTGGACGATAAAGACCGAACTAATTGGAGATATAAACATCTGTCATTTAAAACACTGACATGTTATGTGTTTCTCTCCCAGCTGAGGAAGACTTATGGAAATGTCTACAGCATATTTCTCGGTAGCAAACCAGTAGTGGTCATCAATGGGATGAAGACCATTAAAGAGGCTTTAGTGAGCAAGGGCATTGATTTTGCTGGAAGACCCCAAGACCTGTTCGTCAATGACACTACCCGGAGGAAAGGTAGGACAGACACGATGTTTCACAGTGAATCTTTTTTCTCTTACAAAAAAGAAGTAATCTGACATTCTGCAGTCCTTCATATGTCAGCAGTGTGTCTCTGTGTATGCATATAGGGATGGGACTAGGGTTGGGTACCGGAAACCGGTACTAATGTAGCACCGGTTCCAATACATCCGGTATTACGCAACGCACATTTCGGTGCTTCTTTCCGGTGCCTGAGCCGATTGATATTGAAAAAAAAACTATTGTTTTGAACTTCTCTGGTGACTCCGCCCTGTCATCAGGTTACGATAGCCAATCACATTTAACTTTGACAGCGGAGGCATGGGACGTGTGACTACGTGAACCCGTGCGGAGCACAACAGCGTCAGGCTGGACGCGATGGGGGGACCGTCACCGGTCCCCCTGAACACGGGGAGACCGATGAATAAAAGAGCAGCCTGAACTTAGTTTAATACCGTAACGTTGATTGCAAGTCTTGCATTCATAAAAGTAGGCCATGAAATAATAAATTAGCCTTTATAACCATGTTTAAGCTAGCTTGTAGCTATGAGCTACGTGCGTGACAGTCTGTTAACAGGTGTGTTGGTGTACAGCTGTCCCGGCTGTATACCCGGTGTTACCGGGAATATAATTACGGAGGAATAATAACCGCGAGGCCTCACTTTGTGTCAGTGGACCTCTCGCTGTCAGAAGCAAAACTTTATGTGTCACATGTCATCTTCAGGACCTCTGATTGGTTGTTCTCTTTGCCCATCAACACAGTGACAGGATTAACCCTATAAGGTCTGCACATGACATATCACTTCATATAATGGAGAACATGTATTGTGTTTGTTAACAGTCTGATATCCGTTGTTAGTCAATGCTCAATGATAACGGCTTCTACAGGGAATATGGCCAAAGATAATTTTAATGTCCTCATTCTGCGTTTTTTATTTTTTTTAAGTATTGGTTCAGGCACCGTTTAGGCACCGGTATCGTTTTAAAAGTACCGGTTTAGCACCGGTATCGGAAAAAACCCAAACGATACCCATCCCTAGATGGGACAGTTATCAGCATTATTATATATGGTATTAAAATCCTGCTCATGCTGCAGTTACAGTTTGTATTGACAATATTAGTGAATGTAAATGTGTGGCCTCTCCACAGGAGCATGATTGGAAATGACAATAGTGGAGAAGCTGCACCCTATGAGAAAAGAGGCTCATAGGGCGCAGCAATTGAGCAATATAAGTAGGAGTGGAGACACAAAGGTCTATAAATGCAATCAATAATATCTGAAAATCATCAGTAAAAAAAGGAGGCTAAAACAGTCTAAAATTCTAGTTTTCGCGTAAAGTTGAGCAGCTGTGTTTTGTTTGGCAGCGCCTGAAATCTCAAAGGAGGGAAACAAGCCTATGTTCTGATGTATGTTTACATTATACTATTCAGCTCACCAGAGAAAAGGAGGTAGGGCTGGAGCTTACTTATCTTCTCCCTTTAGCAAAAACAAACTGTCTAACCAAGAAGTTAATCATCCATCAAACTCGTCTGCACTCGTCCTATGGAAGTCTTTTAGAAAAGCAGCCCACTCACATGTTAGGCATTTCTCTATATTATTGAACATGCTGCTCCCAGTGGACGCTGGTGGAATGTCTTTTGGTTGGGCCATCCAGTAAATTTTAGCATTTTAACATCCCAGTATGATACAATGCAAACTATCCAACACGCATTTCTATATATATATATATATATATATATATATATATTAATAATATCATAATATTATATATATATATTCCAACACTGACATGATAAGGACATCTTATTCATACAATTCAGTTAAAAACAATAATATATATATATATATATATATATATATATATATATATATATATATATATATATATATATATATATATATATATATAAATGTATATAACTAAGGAGAGTAAATAAAAAAACAAGATGAAAGTTGTCATGAGCTCTGGAAAAACCCTGCTAATCAAAGTGGACGGGGATATCTTGAGACATTTAACATTTTAACATTATGCTTTTGTGCCACTTCACTTGTTATAGGAGTGATTCTGGCAGATTACGGTCCGAGTTGGAAGGAGCAACGTCGCTTTGCCCTGATGACCTTGAGGGACTTTGGTATGGGGAAAGATAGCATGGAAAACAGGATACATGAAGAGATTAAATACACCATGGATACGCTGGAGAAGAGCATTGGTATGTTATCTGATTTCTAATGTTTCAACATTTCAATTTATGTTGAAAGTTGAGCTTTGCTTGTTCATTGATAATTGTATGTTCTTGTTTGTATTCTTAATATTATTTATGTTACAGGTCAATCCATAAGTCCTCAAATTATGTTTCATAATGCGTCCTCCAACATCATCTGCCAGGTTCTGTTCGGAAGACGCTACGAGTATGATGATGAGGTCATCAAAGTAATTGTTCAATG